>NKZZ01001309.1:0-54574 GCA_002370815.1 Metschnikowia hamakuensis
GTGAACGACCCTCAAGATCGTTTCAGCTGGATATACTGCATATATAGTATGCAGTGAACCTAAGTCTTCTCAGGGTTTATGTTCAACAGTACTATACTAAGTACTATACTATAGAAATATACTAAGTACTATACTATAGAAATATACTAAGTACTATACTAAGTACTAAAGTAGTACTATAGTAATTTGGCTGGAGGAAAAAGTCGGATTGTTCTATTCTCTCCAGTCTCCATATCCACAGTTTCCATACTCACAGTCTTTTGCTGGTTGTTCCACTGCACACTTCTTTTCCTTTCCTTTTCATTTTCCTTGTCATTTCCCTGTGTTTAAAGACAATGAATTTCCCCATTTGAAAACTCTTTTCAAGATCCTCTTGAATACTTCATCTTCATTTGAGCGTGGACTTTGACGTGGACTTTGACGTGGACTTTGACGTGGACTTTGAGCGTTTGAGCTTTGAGCGTCTTTGGTCAGTACAGGAATCCTGTTAATTTCTCTTCCGACTTGTTCACTCCAAGATTTTCCATTCCTTAAACTTCTTCATTTCTGAAACTTTTTTATTTCAAGGAATCGCTTTTTTTAGAAGTTCTCCATTTCAATAACTTTCAAAGAATTCTCTGCGTCCGACTCCATTCCGACTTCTCTATTTCCTCGACTTCTCTATTTCCAGCTTCAGACACTGAAGGTTAAAGTCTCCGACTTCTCTATTTCCACGGGTTCTCTATTTCCAAGGGTTTCAACTTGAAATCGACACTAGAGAAGACAGACAATTTCCAGTCTTTATTGAACTGAATCCATTTAAAGAATATGAAAGATCCCAGTAGCTGTTTGTTTCTGGATTCAGACTTTTGACATTTCTAGTCCAATTTCTGCTCCACTTTCTAGTCTGAAAGTTTCATTTCTAGTCTGAAAGTTTCATTTCTAGTCTGAAAGTTTCATTCCTGGTTGAATTTCTGAAACTTTTGGCCTGATTCCTGGTCCAAGAAACTCATTTCTGACATTCCTGATGTTTCCAGACCAAGTTCTGGTCTCATTTCTGACATTTCCAGCCTAAACGTCTCATTTCTAGTCTCATTTCTGACACTTCTAGTCCAAGATTTAGTCAAAGTCTCATTCCTGGTCGAATTCGAAACTTCTAGTCTCTTTCCAGCAATTGTGGTTTCATTTCTGGCTTTAGTTCTGAGAATCTAGTCGAATTTTCAGTCTAGAAGTCTCATTCCTGGTCAAATTTCTAACCTTCTTTGTGGAGTTCTTGGAATTTCTAGTCTCCTTTCCGACATTTCTAGAAATTCTGTTTTCACTTCCAACACTTCTAGCCTCATTTCCAGCCTCAAAATCTTTTTTCCAGTTTCATTTCGTCCAATTCCTGGTCTGAAACTCTCATTTCTGTCCAATTTCTGTCCAATTTCCACCACTTCTAGTCGTCTCTTGACTTTCTCGCCTAATTCCACCATTTCCACCATTTCTAGTCTAAAATCCAGTCTCTTTTAAAACCTAGTTTGACCACTAAACCCTTTGGAAAAACCACCTACTCCTTCTTTTCGCCCAGGGCCTTATCCATGACTTTCTTCAAGTACCCGTTTTTCCCGTACGTCTCCTCGTAAAGTCTCTTGCGACGCTCTTCATCTTTCTTGACGCGTTCCCGGGACTTGCGGATCCGGTCTTTGGAATCGTCCACTCGCGTGTTGTGGAGACACATTGTCAACTGTTCTTTTTCGAAGTTGCAGGCGCCCAAGGCCTTGACGAGGAAGTCTCGACGATGACACTCTTCGAGAGCATCCATGAGTTTTTCGCAGGGCTCGAACCGGTTTTTATCGAGTTGTGGGTGCATTTGGTTTGGGATGGGGTGATTTTAAACCATGGTTTTTAGTGAGCGCGAGATTTCCGGATGCCAGCTTTGGATGTATATGCAGGTGGACAGTATATATACAGGATGGCAGTGTATATACACAACCCACAGTCCTATGTCCAGTTCCAGACCTATTGACTTGGGTCATTTCTTTCCGTCCCACAAAAAATATTTCCATTGATTTTGACAGTTCCATACTTCGGGTATGTTTCGAAGTATTTTGGTTTTGTGGGAACTTGGGATCTGCGGTGTGGCAATCTTGGGGGGCCAACTTTTAATGAGTCTGCATGTAAATGTGCATGTCACGTGACTGACCAATGTGGGTGTATATCCCACAAATATCAATGAGGCATTAAAAACGTAGAATACCTGGACGCCATGATTAAGACAGTTTTCTCCGCCCAATTTCGTAGTTGATATGACAGGAATGTCAGTGATAAGAATGGATCTTTCTGACTAAACAGCAATGCTTGGAGGAAAGGAATCAGGTATTTGACAGTGAGTCGTCCCGTTCACAATTTGTCATAGTCTTTTTTAGTAGAATCCGACGACACTAAAGAATCAAATCTAGTGCTCGTAGGATGATCTCTAACTGAAAAAGGGAGAAAGTGTCAGCCACACTTGATCAGTTGTTTTTGGTATTAGACCAATCGGCGTTGAATCTCAAAGTGTCTCAGTAGCTGGAGTAGTAGATTTTGACTGACATGGATTGTCTGTTTATAACAATGGTCGAGTCATTTCTGTCGTCTTTGTGTCGAGTCATTTCTGTCAAACTGTATAGCGGAGTACTCCATTGTCCGGACTCTAGTTTAATTTGAGATTGAAGCAAAGGAATTTTGGTATGACATATGATCTTGGTCCAGTCCTGTGAGTATAGAAAATCGGTGTTGTCCCTTGCTAGTAATGAAACCAGCCACAATCTCGATCTTATAAATAAGATGTGTGAAGCTCAGTAATCAAATGGGGCTAAATCTGTGAGGAAATAGCATATGAAAACGGTTTTGGATGCTTCCGGAGCAAAGCTTCATTTGGTAGGCTATCAGAATCCTTCCAAGGTTAAGACAAGGTGTAACGTTTCTCGGAGAAAGCTCAAATCTGTCAATCTGTCCAATGTCCATCGATTTCCTATGCCAATGTCCATCCATTTCCTATGCCACAGCACATAACATGGGACCAGGGTGTCCAGTGCAATGTATCAATCCTGAGCAATCCTTGAATGGCATTTATAGATGTGTACTGCACTTGGTAAAGTTGTAGTAGCGGATCCCAGTGTAGTGTAGTTTCTCAGTTTCGAGTTTCCAATACTTCCCCTTGGACTGATAAACCTCCAGACCATGTTACCTGGATAGTCATATGGACACGAAACTAGCCGTGGACACTATACTAACCGAAAACTCTGGCACTAGTATCATCAAGTGTTGGTGGTAATGCTAGCTCCCATCCACCATATTATACCCTGACTGAACATTATAGTACCATATTCCGCCACTGATCTTCCACTGGCCAGTAGTAATATTAAGACTGTACCATGCTTTACCTCACTGGCTAATTTGCAATAATCCCCAAGGTTTGCATTGTAGTGTATAGTAGCATGGTATAGTAGCATGGTATAGTAGTAAAATAGCTATACGGTATGGTTCCATAATGTAGTTAGTATAGTATGGTTGGTAGGCTTGGGTAGCTTGATGTCACGGTATAACAGTATGCCATTGGAATCACCGTATCTGGAATCACCGTATTTGGAATCACCGTATTTGGAAGTATCAAATCATAGCTTGTAATAAGATCGACGGCGTTAGTGGATCATCGTATACGGGACTTGTATAGTAAAAAAGTGTAGTAAAAATTTGTATGTGGGGAGCAGATTACAGGAATTGCCCTCTTATTTATAGCCACACAATGCATGTTTGTATCAGCTACATTTTTACAGCACCTTGTTTCACCTGCACAATGAAGACGCGGGTGGCCAATGTGGTTTGCCACTGCCGCTTCGTACAGCTCCACCACATGCTGCTGCTGCACGCCATGCATTGTGTGTTTTGTTTCACTCGCCCTTCTGTGGTGTAATGCACGTTGCCCCCCACTCGCGTCATGCAGTCAGGGGGGTTTTGCAGCCACTCGCGCTCGGGGTATATAAGGACGCATTCCCCCCAGGAAACGCCTCTTTTTTTTTTCAATTCTTTTTTGTTCCAATTTTTTTTTGTTCCAATTCTTTTTTCCAAACGATTCCAGTGCTTCTGGAATAATTCCCAACAGTGTGATCGCCACGACAGAGTTCTATTCATTACCCCAAAAATTCTATGTTCCCACTTTTTCAAGGATCGTTGCATGGAACAGCTGGAACTTCTGCATGAGGCCATAGACTTTGTCAGGCCTTGTTGTTTCAAAGATGATCAATCACCGAAAACTGAGACAACACTCTTTGAATAATCTTGGTCTTATCTTTTCACATATATTGGATACTTATGAAAAGATTGCTGGCTGCTTCATTATGGCGAGCAACTGGAGACACTAAGAAATTCGTTTACCTGAAATCTAAAAGAATGAAGGTAACGGAATCGCAGGAAAGAGATCTTCCTGATTGTGTGGAGATCACTGCAACCAGCGAGCCTGACCCACAGGTGATCATGGGTTCATAAGGCGTATGGTATTGAGGGAGTGCAGTTCCAGCCCGAGTCTATACTAACAGAGGCTGGTCAGATCTTTATTGATAATGTCTTGCAAATGGACCTGCCATAGTGGGAAAAGCCCTTGGAAAATTCCGCTGCTGCCACCAAGCAGGCAAATATCTTGACCAAGATCTACAAGGGAATCAAGGCATTGCGTGGTAAACTGTTCCAAGACTTGGAAGCTACGGATTCATTAAGGTAATGATGAAGCCAGGAAATTAACCACCGCCGTTTGGTTAAGCCGGCACTCTCCACGCCGGATAATCCAGTGGCTATTATAGTATTACACATTGAGTTAATACGATACCCCCAATCATCACAATGTCTACTCACGACTCTGATTTCCACAATCTGTTTCCACCATATTAATGAGAATCCTGTTTACTACGCTTTGAAACTCTCAGAAGACCTACTAGTCTCAAGGGACGGCATCAACTACGCTTCAGTACACCGAGAAATTGAAGATTCATGAGCACTAAGACTCTAAATCGAATAAGGAGGAGAAATTGGAGTTAAAGGCATTTCCTGAAATTAACTACTACTAAACTAGAGGCCCTAAAACTTCTCAGTTTTTTCAGTCCACTTCCTTTTCCATGGCAAGTCGGTTTGCTTGGGCCACCGGCAAGAAATAAATCTCGGCATCGATACAATTCGTTCTCCACAACGGCCCCGAGCCATCGAAAATCCCCCGTTTCCCCGGAATCTGCATCTCGCACGACCGGTAGTTTGCATTTTCAAGTTTCATGTTTTTGTTGAATTTCAATCTCGTGGCCCGGACTTGGCCAATGAGAATTACTCCCTGGCTTAACCTTACGTGGTGCAAATTCTGGTCGTCTTGAAGAATGGCGCAGTTATCTTTGAGCGTGAACTCCACCGGATCCTCGGCGTATTCCGGCTCGATGGCATGGGACAAGAAGGAGTATTTCTGATCGTTCAAGGTATAAGAAGAGGCCGAAAGCAAGGTATACTTGGCGCCGATTTTGGCGGCAAACACATGGGGGTGTCCGAGGGTAAGCGACCGGTAGTGCGCTTTCGACCCAAGCCCCCGGAGGTGGATGTCCACCTTGAAACACCGGGAAGTCTCGTGGAACCGGGCGCCGTACTGGATGTATCGCCGGGGCCCTTTGAAAAGGTTACACGAGTAAAAACCCGTGTTTAAGACCTTATTGTACCCGTCCAAATTCCAGCTGGTGGGTTCCAAGGAACTGGAGAATGCCAAGAAATCACCATATAAAGCCACGGCTTTCGGAGCAGTTTCCTTGGGCTCCTTGGTGAACACGTGTTTTTCTTTCAACGTGAATTCCGTGGCCTTGGGCGTAAGCGATTGTTCGTCGTACCCCAAAACCTCCGTGAGCTTATCGCTGAAGCCATAAAACGTCCCGGAAAGAGGCAAAAAGTCGCCGTTGACCTTGGCAAAAAACCCCAACGGCTGGGCGGGCGATCGGGAAAGGACCTTTTTCGGGGTTTCGTTGTTTTCGCCGATTTCGTCCTTGGGCAAGAGGTAAACGTCCACGGCAACACAGGATCTGGCCGAGGACTTGAATTTCTGGAAAATGCCCCGGCGCCGGCCTCCTGAAAGCACACAAGAGAAAAAAGGTCCGTTTTGGAGCTTCATTTGCTTGTCAAAGTCCAATTCCGCGGCACTGACATGGCCAAAAACCATTAAGCCGTTTTTGACCCCGACTTGGCCCGTGATTGGCTGGTTGATCGGGATGGCATAAACGTTTTTGATGACAAACTGGGCCAATTCTTCGGATTCGGCTTCCGAGGCCAGAATTGCATACGAAAGGCCTTTCAAGTTGTGTTCGATTGAATGGTCCGAGAGTGGCACGGATCTGGCCCCGATCCGGACAACAAAGACATGTGGAGTGCCCAAAAACGGGGATATTGATGTTCCATTTCCGTTATTTTCGATTCCCCCCTTTCCCGTTTTCCCATTCTCCGTTTCCCCTTTTCCCGTTTCCCCATTGTCCGTTTTCCCATTTTCCGTTTTCTTTTCCCCATTCGGAAGCGTGCCATCGGGATTCAAAAGGTATATTTCCACGTTGAAACAACTTCCAGCCCCCTTCAAAAACGCCCCGAACCGAATGTACCATTTGTTCTTATCGAAAAGGTTACAGGAAAAAAACGGGACGTTTGTGATTCTACTTTCCGGATCCAAGACCCAAGAAACGGCATCATAAAAAGGCGCCACGGCCAAAAATGTGGCGTTTAGCAGCAAATTGCCCGAAATAAGTGATTCGTTGATGAAAACTTTGGACTCGTTTAGAGTAAAGTTGAAGGGTTCAAGCGGTGGGTACTGGTACCCCAACAAATGGGACATCAGCGAATTGTCCGACATCCGAACGCCCAATGGGGCAAGCGGTTCCAAGAACCCATTGATTTTGGCAAATAAAGCCACGGGGTACTTTGCTTGGGATCCGGGGTTGGCCCAGGCACCAGAAAAAAGGGCAAGAGCGAGGGGGAAATAGATCACTGGTTTCATCCTTGATTTTCCTTGAACTTTCCTTGATTTTCCCTTGATTTTTGAAATTGTCCTTGATTTTCCCTGGAATTTTTGGGATTGTCTTGAATTGTCTTGGATTGTCTTGGATTGTCTTGAAGTGTCCTTGAAACTGCCTTGGAATTGTCCTTCAAGTTGGTCTTCAATTTTCCTTGAATTGTCTTGAATTGTCCTTGAAATTGGTCTTGAATTTCCCTGAATTGTCCTTAAAATTGGTGTTGATTTCCTTGAATTGTCTTGGATTGTCTTGAATTTCCCTTGAATTTTCCTGAAACTGGTCTTGGAATCTAAAATTGCCTTCAAATTTCCCTTGAATGTCCTTGAAATGAGAATTCCCTTCTTCATATACGGCTCCAAATAACCTTTGCACCATGCCAGAATCCCATTGTTCTATAAGCTTGGAAAGTGCACTGGAATTACGATTCCGACTTCAGCATCGGCCAATTAAGATTCGGCCAATCAAGGTTCGGCCAATCAAGGTTCGGCCAATCAAGATTCGGCCAATCAAGGTTCAACTGGCTATCCAGTCTTTTATGGAATTGTCCTGTGAATAATTGACCAATGAGATTCTTGAATTACTGGGAACTACAGAAAAGTCACAGAATACAGAAAAGTCCGGAGTTTAAAATCCAGAGTCAGAGTCAGAGTCAGAGTTAGAGTCAGAGTCAGAGTCAGAGTCAGAGTCAGAGTCAGAGTCAAAGCCCAAAGTGGAGAGATTATACTTGGCCAGTACACCCTAAGAATTGTTTTACCCAATTGGGCGAATACTGACCATTTCATAAGCAAATCTAATGGGTTTTGAAGAAAATGAGTTGGAGAATTGGAGAAATATCCAAAGATTTGGGTTTTGTTGATACCATAAAAAAATGTTATTGACGATTTTAACTCCAAAAATCGGTTGAAACCGAATTTGAAAAAAGACTTCTACTGGAAAAAAGAGTTGGAAAAAAGATGGAAAAAATGGAAAAAAGATGGAAAGAGAGTTGGAAAAGAAAACTTCTGTTTACCTGATTATGTCCAAAACCATCTCTAATTGTTAATCTTTGTTGCCTACGAATTAACAATTTTAACATCAGAAAAAAGTCCCAAGATGAACCCCGAATTCTTTTGATTCCAAATCAAATTGACTTCAAAAATAGTTAATTTTGCTATTTTGGTCATTTTTGCTATTTTGGTTAATTTTTCTATTATGGTTTTTTTGCTATTCTAGTTTTTTTTCTATTTTGGATTTTTTTCTATTTTGGATTTTTTTCTATTTTGGATTTTTTTCTATTTTGGATTTTTTTCTATTTTGGTTATTTTTGGGACTTTGGTTAGGGGTGGATTTTACTGGGAAAATTGGCTTACGACCCTGAATTTTTTGTTAATTGATTGATTGATAATCGGTCGAATTGGGACTTTTAGGATTTGGATGTGATGGGTTTTTTTGGCGTTTGCTTCTTGTGTATGTCCTCTTTGGACAGTATGCAGGAGGGAGATATAGTATGAGTATAGACTATTAATATAGACTATTACTATGAGTATAGAGTATGACTATGAGCTATTACTATGATTATAGATTATGATTATAGAGTAGAGTATAGAGTATGAGTAGAGTACAGGAGTATATGCAGTACATCGTGTCTATATACAGTACCATTTGTCTTTATGCAGGATAGGGATAGAGTATGAGTGCAGAGTGAAGTGCATAGAGTAGAGCATGAGAATAATATGAGTATAGTTTGACTATAGACTATGACTATAGAGTGGAGTATAAGTGTGGGTATATGACCTATATGCAGTACTATTGTGACTATATACAGGATTACGGTATAGAGTATGTGAATTTACCGGGTATGGAGAATTCAGTGTGAGTATAAAACATGAATAGAGCTTGAATAGACTATAGAGTAGAGTAGGGTATAGAAAATGGGTGGGGACATTTGAAGTGTATGCAGTACTGCATGACTATATACAGGACTACACATCTATATACAGGATAGAGTAGAGTATGAACATAAAGTATGACTATGGATAGTCTTTAAGTATAATATGTATGCAGGATTATCAGACTATATACAGGACCATATAGATTATATACAAAAATAGAGGAATAGAGTAAAGAGTAGAGTATGACTATAAAGTAGTGTATATAGTGTATATTTATATACAGGTTACGATGTATAGAGGACAAGAGTATACAGGTTATAGAGTACAAAGCAAGAGAAAAAGTAGAGCGTGAATATAAAGTATATCAGTATTTGAGTATGAGTATAAGGGGGAGTATGAATCTAGAGTATTAGTATATGCAGGAGTGTTGTCTATATACAGGAGCAGACAGATTATAGAGTACAAGAGTATACAGTGTATGAAAAATAGTATTGATATTAGTAGTCAGCAGTATTAGTAATAGTAATGAGTATATGACTATAGAGTATGAATGTAGAGTATGAGTATAGAGTATAGAGTATATCCTGTATAGAGTATATCCTGTATAGAGTATATTCCTGTATACAGGAAAATATGGTTACATACAGGAGTTCGTGGATTTTATACAGGACATTGGACACAGAGTCTAGGGTATGGAGTTTGAGTAAGGAGTAGAGCTGAGTATGGGTATGAGTTTAGAGTAGAGTTTGAATATGACGAAGGAGTATACAGTAGGAGTATACAGTAGGAGTATACAGTAGGAGTATACAGTATATGCAGGATCCCACGACTATATACAGGAATATATGGTTATATACAGGACTAGGTAACCTCAATAGTATACGAGTATATACAGTATAGCATATAGAGTCTACAGTATGAGTATGAGTATAGAGTATGAGTGTATATACAGATGTATGTAGATTATAGAGTATTCGATTATATACAGGTTTGTGGTCTATATACAGGAATATGGTCTATATACAGGATTACAAGTGTATATACAGGAATTTCCAAATTTAGATCATACACAGTCCAATATAGATCCAGTAAAAAGTATAGGTTTTAAAGGGTAAAGGTAAATATGCTTTATGAGTTTCAGGAGTATAATTGATGGGGTACGGGCCTGACCGGCAGCCGGCAATTCTAGACCCGTACACCACGAAAATTATAATTTACGTCTACATCTGTTTTTCGGCAATCCCTTTGATTTCTGGGATTGCGTATTCTCTATAGGCAAAAAAGCTTTTTAAAGGTCTAAAGCTTGAAAGTCTGTACGAAGATACGTTAGGCTATATGCAGTACTAGCTATCTACCATCACTTTCTTGTTCCCACTCCGCCACGAATCCGGGTAAAGCTCAGAAGGGATCTTTTCTCGTCACGTTGCATTACCCAATCTATGGTTTTGCTGGATAAAATCCAACAATTGGCTTTTATTTAGATTCTAGAAGCTCTGGGAGTATATGCAGGTGCCATGGTTTTATCTGCAGGACCCATAGTTTAACCCTAAAGAACGCCCTCCATTTCTGATCTCCTAAATAATAAAATTATTTCCAAATATGCTCCACGGCATATACTTTAATGTCTTCAGGGTATAGTAGAAAGGGGTGGTTCAGAAGCCAAAGTGGTACCCCAGTGTCCTGCATATAATACAGCCTTTTACTTTCCCTTCACATTTCTCCACTACACTGTCCGATTCCGTACCGACCATAATAACTATGTTATTGCTAATGCTCTGGTCTTACGACAGCTCCCATGTGTAATGATTTCGGGCACTGGTCCTGCATATAAACTCCTCTGAGAGTGTATTACGGTTTCCATAAAATGTACAATAGTTCAGTGTAAAAAGTACGAATGAGTTTAGCTTTATGGCGTGGTAATAATATATTAGGGTGGTTAGTTGCAGTCTGGGCCCAGGAATTTGGAGATTGGAACGGAATTGCCTTGGAAAATCGCCATTTTAGGCAAGTTGCGGATTTTTTCCGTTTTAGGTAATTTAATTTCCATTCCATTTTAGAAAGCACACTTTCTGATCTTGATTATTTGGTGTAAAGGGTGAAGGAGGTGGTTTATAGTGTGGAAGAGTGTGTATATAAGAGTTAGGTGTGCATATAATGTATAAGGTTGTGCATATAACCCTGCGAGTAGTGCACATAAGGACGAGTGTGCATAACTCCACGCATCACTTATAATACGTTTCCAGCTGATCTTATCCCACAAAGCAAACACTTTTAAAGTAATACTTTTCATGAGTTTTCGCGGCTAATTAATCCATAATAGGAAATACCGCGGCTAGACTTACTATATCGGGAAGGACCTGCAGGTAATATGGCCAGAAGGGAGATCCATTCATTTTCCGTTCCTCGCCATGGCTTTTTCACGAAAATCAAAAATCAAAAGTTAGTGTGCTGCAGCTAAATCAATTAATATTTGCTAAACAAATTTCACAAAAAAGTGGGATGTGATTGGGTAAAATTGTTTAGCGACGTTTTCCGAGAATGCGGTGGTGTACGGGTGTTTTTATGGGGAAATTATTGAGACCAGTACACCACTTCATGGGTGTACCGATAAAAACCTGTTTAAGGCAAAACCGTGTCCAAGCAATTTACTGATTCTATATAATATGATTGAATTTGTAATGTATGAAGATATATTAATTTCGACTGGAAATGGTCCTAGAGTGCGGTTTCGCAGAAATCTGTTTAGACAAATATTGGACAGAAATTAGACGGGTATTGGACAGATATTGGACAGAAATTGGACAGAAATTAGACAGAAATAGACAGAAATTGGACAGAAATTGGACAAGTACAGACACATATTCGACAATAATCGACAATATTCGACAAGATTGGACAAGATCAGAGTGTCCATTAAGTGTACACGTATAAATTTATACGGGGAGACTCAATCCCCAGGCATTTTTTAGATTTGACAAAATCCCAATTCTTGTATTTTCCTTGCCTTTTTCGTGTTTTGAGCCCTGAACGTCCAGGTGCGATTTTGCACCCAAATGCGAACAGCACAATGTAAACCAGACCCATGATTGAGAACACACACAGAAAAAACGGAGCACAAAGACTTTCACGCGGCTGGCGAAGAGTTTCCGGACAAATACGGCGCTTAGGCCGAAAGAGGAGAGTTTCGGGGGAACCGGGCGGGGAATCCGAGGGCGGGGGCGAAATTCCGGGGCAAAACGACCGAAAACCGGGGTACTGGGCCCAAAAATGGATCCGGTTCGTCAATTTTACCTCTGTGAGCTCAAAAAAAAACCCATCCCAAACACGAAATCCGGTCCATCGGTTCCTTAAATTTCTCTTTTGTTTCAGGCGTGGAACGGAAGAAATCGACCACTCAAGTTGGGAATTGGCCGGACCTCGGAACTCAAAGAAAAACCGGAAAACCCGTACACCAGGGAAAACGGACGGACTGCACACAACGCATTCTTCCCGGCTTACGCCTTCACTTGCCGGATTGCTTTTTATCGCTTACCTTATTGAGCACCGGGACCGGCTCCGGAGGGCGGTTTGGTTAGCCAAGCGGCTTCACGTGTGGGGATTGGTGCAGGTGAAACTCCGGGTGATCCTCGGCTTATATGCAGTCTGCCAGATTCTTCAAGTGATGCTACGTCGGCGACACCAACGAAGCCAGCAAGGGCAAAAGTAAGTTAATATAGTTTTGGTGGAGTACCGTGTTAAGGGAAAGTTTCGGGAAATGTATGAAGGTCTTGGAGCTATAAGCAGTTCCGACACTGTATGCAGGCATTTATGCCTTTATGCAGTCTCATGAGTGTATATGCAGTACCAATTGTATCTACATGGGTTTTTCTTGAATCTCCACAAAAGGTGGAGGTTGTACGTGTAGAAAGCCGCTTTTTAAGCATGTTCTGGATGGAACGGATCTGGTGTAGAGGAAGATACGGGGAGACAGTGTTCGTCACGTGACCAGGTAAAGGTATTCCGAGGGTACAAGCGTTCCCTATCCCATGACTATGTGCAGGACCCTTACCAACAGTTACAATCAAAACCACCCCATAAATTTAACTGATCCCCCCTTACCATTAAAGAAATATTTAGTAATCTGGATTTAGTAGGGTTTACATTTTTAGTGTTGGTTTTAGACCCGTGCACCAGGCACCCTCCCGATGCGGAGCCCGCGCCGGACTTGCACACCCGGCGGAAGGCTTCCTCCCGCGCACCACCCACCAAAAAATTAACCATCCCTCACACTCTTCCTTTATAACCATACATTATGCTTCGCCACGGAGTCACCCGTCAATTGCCGCTTGCTGCCAAGTCGTCCCGAGGCTTGGCCAGTGCCGCCAGCGACTTGGTCAACATCGAGTTGCCCGCCTCGTCGTTCGAAGGCTACAACTTGGAGTCTCTTCCCGAATTGAGCTTCGACACCGATAAGGACACCTTGTTGCAACTGTACAAGGATATGATTGTGGTGAGAAGAATGGAGATGGCTTCGGATACATTGTACAAAGCCAAGAAGATCCGGGGGTTCTGCCACCTTTCTGTGGGCCAGGAGGCCATTGCTGTGGGTATTGAGAATGCCATTACGCCTAAGGATACGGTGATCACTTCGTACAGATGCCACGGCTTTGCTTACATGAGAGGCGCTTCTGTCAAGGGCGTTTTGGGCGAGTTGATGGGCAAGAGATCCGGTGTTTCTTATGGTAAGGGTGGTTCCATGCACATGTTTGCTCCCGGCTTCTACGGAGGTAACGGTATTGTGGGAGCCCAGGTTCCTTTGGGTGCTGGCTTGGCCTTTGCCCACAAGTACAAGGGCGAGAAGAACGCCACTTTTGCTTTGTACGGAGATGGTGCTGCCAACCAGGGTCAAGTGTTTGAGTCGTATAACATGGCCAAGTTGTGGGACTTGCCTGTGATCTTCGCATGTGAAAACAACAGATACGGAATGGGAACGTCTGCATCCAGATCCTCGGCCATGACCGAGTACCACAAGCGTGGTCAATACATTCCTGGTTTGAAGGTCAACGGTATGGACATCTTGGCCTGCTACCAAGCCTCCAAGTTCGCCAAGGACTGGTGTGCCAGCGGCAACGGGCCTATGGTCATGGAGTACGAGACCTACAGATACGGTGGTCACTCCATGTCCGACCCAGGAACCACCTACAGAACCAGAGAGGAGGTGCAGCACATGAGATCCAGAAACGACCCCATTGCCGGCTTGAAGGCTGTGCTCTTGGAGAAGAACATCGCCACCGAGGAAGAGATCAAGTCCTACGACAAGGCTGCCAGAAAGTACGTCGACGAGCAGACCGCCGAGGCCGAGGCCGATGCTCCTCCTGAAGCCAAGATGGAGATTTTGTTCGAGGATGTCTACGTCAAGGGTACCGAGGTCAAGGAGTTGAGAGGCAGAATCTCCGACGACACCTGGAACTTCGAGAAGAACGATTTCTCCAACCACGTCTACTAATTATAGAGCAATGAAGGTTAGACCGTAATCTTATTTGGTGCAGGTGTAGGTGTAGATTAGAGCGTAGAGGTGGCAGTCGAATGAAGATGCAAGATTTCGAGGGTAGTATTGGTCACGTGCGAACTTGAGGGTGATATCCATGTGATTTGAGCACGTGCGCGCGCACGTGACATTCACGTGACCACAACTACATCACCATCGCACTCCCACTCTCAACGGTATGAGTTCCCGAAAACTCGCCCAGGAGGACAACTCGCAGTATGCAGCGCAGTCCATGGCCGGCCACGTGTCCATAAAAGATATGGGAAGCCATGTGACTTTCAACACGGAAAAACCCGCGGCTCCACAGCCCAAAGCAGCGTTGCAAGCCTCAATTCCCCATCCCCCAGATTCGTACGCCGGCAATTTCGACTCCAACCTCGAGTCCATTTCCTACCGGCCCAAATCGGCCGCCACCCGACTCGCCTTCGATGCCCTCACCGCTGCAGTCCGTACCCACATCCCAGACGAGAGCCACAGCGTGATCCTTTCGGCCGCAGATGCAGTCTTGGAAATTTTAAAGGATGAGGCCAAGGAAGTTGCGGGAAAAAGAGGGGAATTGCAGGGTCTTCTTTCGGTGAAACTTGGCGATTCAGAGTTGACGCAGTTGATTACGTTGGCTCGTGATATCACCGATTACCATGTTATAGAACAGGAGGACCAGGTCTCGGATACAGAGGTGGCTATAGCGTTTGAGGAAGACGACGAGGGTGCAGGAGAACATGATCATGAGATTCAGGAGGTTGGAAATGGTATGGGTGGCGAAATCCCGGATCAATTTGGACCTCTGGCGGCCATTTTGGGACCACTGAATAATACGCAGGACCCAAATTCCCCACTGGCGTCTGAAAATCTTCCACTGGCGTCTAAAAATGGCCAGGAACATGAAGACGGGTCTGTGGTGATTACTATGGAGACCAAACAGGAGCCGCTGAACGTCTTACGTCTTGAGGATGTGACCGAAGACCTACTTTTTAACAAGGTGCAGGACCTTGAGCCGGAACAGGAAAGAGAACAAGTGCTTGAAACATGCAAGAAAGTGTCACGTGCACTAGTGGAAAACCCACCTGATTTAGAAGCGGTTTTGGTTGATTTCTTACACTTTAAGCATCTTGATTTCGTCCGGTACTGCATCCAGAACCGGCGTCGACTAGTGTACGGTCTAAAGCTCCGGACCAACCGGGAAAAAGCCATTGAGCTCATGCAAAAAGAGGGGGATTGGGATCTCTTACAGGAACTTGGAGTGGGGAAACGGAAAAATAGTCAAGAGGTTGGAGGGTTGGCGAAAAAAAGCAAGAATACTGGAAATGATGGTGCGGACTGCACAGAAGCCTCAAAATTCCCAAAACCCGAAAACCCCCAAAAAAACCAACAAAGAGAGCCCCAAATCGTCGATCTCGAATCTCTTACCTTTGAACAAGGTCCTCAGCTCATGGCTACCTCCAAAGTGGTTCTCCCGAAAGGTTCGTACCAGCAAAATAAGAAACTGTACGATACCATCCATATTCCTGCACCCAGCGCACCCCCAAGCCTTGAAGAAAGCAATGAAAAGTTGGTGGCGATTTCCGAATTACCTAATTGGGCCCAAGCGGCGTTTCCCGAAGGAGAAACCCAACATTTGAACCGCATCCAATCCAAAATATACCCCAGTGCGTTTTCCTCAGATGAAAACCTCCTCTTGTGTGCTCCCACAGGTGCAGGAAAGACCAATGTGGCGATGTTGGCAGTTCTAAGGGTTTTGGCCAATCACAGGAAGGCCGATTTGAAGTTTGAGCTCAAAAACTTTAAAATCGTGTATGTGGCGCCGTTAAAGGCCTTGGTGCTGGAGCAAATGCGAGAGTTCCGTCGCCGGTTGACGGCCCAGTTTGGCGTGGTGGTCAATGAGTTCACCGGAGATGCTACGTTGAGCCAAAAGGAGATTTCCGAAACCCAGGTCTTGGTGACGACTCCGGAAAAATGGGATGTGGCCACCAGGGCTGATCACCCGTACACGAGACTCGTGAGGCTTTTGGTGGTGGATGAAATCCATCTTTTACACGATGACCGAGGTCCTGTTTTGGAGCTGATTATTGTTCGGGCCAAGCGCAATTCGGAAACTCGGCTCGTGGGGTTATCGGCGACTTTACCGAATTACGAGGATGTGGCGGAGTTTTTGGGCGTAAGTCCGAACTCGGGGCTTTTTTACTTTGATTCTCGCTACAGACCTTGTCCGTTGGAGCAGGAGTTCATTGGGATCAAGGAAAAGAAGGCCATTTTGAAAGTGGCCGCCATGAACGAAGCTTGTCACGAGAAGTTCATGCAGTGCCGAGAAAAAGGGCACCAGGTGATTATATTCGTGCATTCCCGAAAAGATACGGTGAAAACAGCGAAATGGCTTGCTGAAAAGGCACTTTCAAGTGAAATTTCCATTGTGAATGGAACTGGAACGGCGGAGATCTTGAAACAGGAAGCCGAGGGAGTGAAAAACGGGAATTTGGCCGAACTCCTCGGCAATGGGTTCGGTGTCCACCATGCAGGCCTCGATAAATCGGACCGGAGTTTGGTGGAAGATCTTTTCGCCCAGGGTCATCTCCAGATCTTAATTTCAACCGCCACGTTGGCCTGGGGAGTCAATTTGCCTGCACACACCGTGATCATCAAAGGAACCGAAACCTATAACCCGGAAAAAGGAGCTTGGGTCCAACTTTCCCCACAGGACATTTTGCAGATGCTCGGAAGAGCAGGAAGACCTCGGTACGATGTTTCGGGAGAAGGAGTGATCATCACGTCACATGACGAGCTCCAATATTACATGGCGATTTTGAACCAACAACTTCCGATCGAATCGCAGTTTATGAGGAAAATGTTTGATAATTTGAATGCAGAAATCGTCCAGGGAAGCGTGGGGTCACGTGCGGCGGCGGTGGAGTGGCTTGGCCAGACGTATTTATATGTCCGGATGCTTCGGTCGCCCAAGTTGTACCAGGTGGGCGGTGCATATAGCGAGGACCCCGATTTGGAACTAAAACGGACGGATTTGGTGCATTCTGCATTGGTGGTCTTGCAGAGAGAGCGCTTGGTGCAGTACGACATGATGTCGGGGCAGGTCGCAGCTACCGAATTAGGAAAGATCGCGGCCCAATTCTACATCGGGCATGAGTCCATGGCCCTTTACGATCAAATGTTGCAGCCATGGATGACGCAGATCGATCTTCTCCGCATCTTTACCCTTTCGGGCGAGTTCAAGTACGTCCCCGTGCGTCAAGAAGAGAAGTTCGAGGTGATGAAACTCCTGGAAAAATGCCCCATTCCCATTAAGGAAAGTGCTAGCGACCCCAAAACAACAAAAATTAATGTCCTTTTACAAGCTTACATTTCCCGGCTTCGGCTCGATGGTTTTGCTCTTTTGGCCGATATGATTTATATCCAACAATCTGCAGGCCGGCTTTTCCGGGCTCTTCACCGGCTCTGCCTAAAGAGGAAATATGCTCTGTTGGCGCTTGAAACGCTTGATTTATGCAAATTTGTTGAAAAACGCATGTGGAATACCCATTCCCCGTTTAGGCAATACGGCACCGCGGCTAGCCCCGCCATTATTAAAGCCACAGAATCGTCCCATTTACCATTTTCAACTTATTTCCATTTATCGGCCGCAGAACTTTCCGAAGCCATCAATTTCAAGGGCAATAGCCAGTTGGCTCATTCGTTGCTTCGGCAATTCCCGAAAATCGCCATGTCGTGCGTGGCCCAACCGATTTCCCCCACCATTTTCCGAATTTCCGTCGATTTGGTCCCCGATTGGACCTGGAATTGGGATTTGCATGGACCTGGCGAACTGTTTCTTCTTTTGGTGGAAGACGGAAACGGCGAAACTGTGCTCTACGAGGAGAAATTCAAGGTCACGCCCAAAATGGTCCTCCGAGAAGTGCACCTTGATTTCCCTCTTTATCTCTCGCAGCCTTTTGCCCCGGGGCTTTTCGTGACCGTGGTGAGTGAAAAATGGCTCCATTGCCAGTGGAGAGAGCCCATCAAGATGTACCATGTGCAGGTCCCGAAGGCTGTACACTCGCCAACGCCGGTTTTGGACGTTCAAAGTGTCCCTGTCAAGGCTCTTGACCAAGAAAAGTTCCATGCGGTGTTTGATTTTGCTTATTTCAATAAGTACATTTCCCAGGCGTTCGATATGCTCTGGAACTCCAACATAAGCGTTTTTCTCGGGGTTTCCAAGGGCTCGGGGAAGACTCTGGCGGCCGAATTGGCCATTTTGAATGCTTGGAGGCAGAACAAACAAAAAGTGCTTTACCTTTGTCCGAACGAAGAAAAGGTTGAAAATTTGGCGAAAAAATGGTCCAAAAAGTTCGGGGGTTTGACATCTCCTCCGAAAATCGTCGCTAAACTCTCGGGGGATCCTTTGAAGGATGCACGGGTCTTGGGCCTCGCCCATTTGGTGCTCTCTACACCTGAAAGTTTCGATGCGGTTTCTCGGAGATGGAGACAACGGAAACCCGTGCAGATGCTTGAACTTATTGTTGCTGATGACGTTCATACGCTTGGGAGTGCATATGAAGCCGTGCTTTCTCGGCTCCGGTTTATGGGGGCCCATTTGGCCCGGGAAATCCGGATCGTGGCTTTATCGAATCCGTTGATGTATGCACGTGAGTTTGGTGATTGGCTTGGTGTTTCCAAGAAAAACGTGGTCAATTTCAGTCCTTTATGTCGGGCCCGGGCCATTGAAGAAATCAAAATCATGCCTTATGAGAGTTTTGGGGAGATGAACGTGAAAAAAGCCGATTTCGTGCGGACCCACGATTTCTCCGGTGGGCAGATTGTGTTTTTGCCGGATCGAAGAATGGCGGTGGAGTTTGTACCGTTACTTTTGGAGAGATTTGAGCTGTTTATGGCTGCGCCTGCATATAACGAGGTGCAGCCGGTTTTGGCCAAATTCAAGGACCAAAAACTTGCCAGATTGCTTGAAAAGGGAATTGTGATATATGACGAGATGATGGATCCCAAGGACCGCATGCTTGTGGACCGGCTTGCTGCCAAAAAGCTTATTCCGGTGATACTTGCGTCGAAAGAAACGTGTGTTTATGCACCCCGCGCGGAGAAGGTGGTGATTTACGGGTCGCAGGTGCAGGACGGCGTCTTCCAAGCCGACTATTACCTTAGCGAGATGTTGGAGATGGTGGGGTGTGCAGAAAAGAAGGTCTTGGCATACATTTATGCACCGAAAGTGGCATATTTTTCGGGTTTTCTAAGCGAACCCATGCCCGTCGAAAGTACCCTCAGTGCTTATATGCAGGACGTCTTCATGCACGAAGTAGCCGCCAGAACCCTCCACACAAAACAGCAGTGTGTGGACTACATCACCTACACGTTTTTTTACCGCAGAGTGACCCAAAACCCCAGTTTCTACGGCCTCAAGGATGTTTCTCATGTGGGCATTTCGGAGTATTTGTCTGAATTGGTGGAGAACACGTTGGAGGATTTGGAAAATGCAGGATTGATTGAAATCGACGACGAACAAGAAAACGAAAACGACGACGACGAAGACGAAGAAGATGAAAACCAAGAATCAATTTCTCCCTTGAACGGAGCCATGATTTCGGCCCACTACTCGGTCTCGTTCGAGTCCATGAAGATTTTCACCCAATTGGGCGAAAAGGCCCGGCTCCGCAATATCATTGAAAGTGTAACGGGAGCAGCGGAGTTTGCGGACTTGAAAGTCCGTCCCGGCGAAGAGGATTTCCTTCTTCGGTTATCCCAGCAAGTGCCATTGAAATTGGCCCAAGATACCGATTATGGGTCACCGCATGCCAAGGCCTTCTTGCTTGTTCAGGCGCATTTTCTGAGAATCACACTTCCTGGAGACCTCCAAAAAGACCAGCGGATCATCTTGAAAAAAGCCATTGCTTTGGTCCATGCTATCGTGGATACACTCTCCAGCGAAGGGTACTTGAATGCTCTTCAGGCCATGGACCTTTCCCAGATGCTAGTGCAAGGTCTTTGGACGCGGGACAGCCCGCTTATGCAGGTGCCCCATATGGATGCAGCCATGAAACAACGGTGTGACTCCTATAAGGTGGAGACGGTGTATGACGTCATGTCGCTAGAGGACGACGAGCGAGACGACGTGCTCCGGTTGCAGGACGAGAAGCTCCAGGATGTGGCCGAATTCGTCAATAAGTTCCCCAACGTGGATGTGCAGTACCACATGGACAAAGCACCGCTCCAGGCAAATGAGACCCGGCAGATTACCGTTGTTTTGGAGCGAGACGAGGAGATGGACGATTTGGACGTGGTTTCGGCCCACTACCCATTCCCCAAGACAGAAGCCTGGTGGGTGGTGGTGGGCGATTCCCAAACTCGCCAGTTGTATGCCATCAAAAAAACCCAGATCATGCACGAGCTGCAGGAAGTCACCCTTGATTTGCTGATGTCGACGCCTGGCAAACATACGCTCTCTATTTGGTGCATGTGTGACTCGTATCTTGACGCAGACAAAGAGATGCAGTTGGAGGTGGAAGTAATCTAGAAGCGGAATCAAGACTTGACTTGAATCTGGACCAGAAACTAACAGCTAATCATGGCAACAATGTCAATAAAATCAGTATAATTAGTCAGAAAGAATCAATTACCATCTATGTCACCGTGGTTTGGAGTTTCCTGTACTAATGCCAGTCGGTTGAGAGGTAATTCGAATATTTCCACCATACATTCAGTCATATTCTTCTGCCAATTCAATATTTCAGTCGCCAAGTATTCACTGACTTAACAAATGTTCTTGGGCTTGATCCTCGTGTATGAGTTGATCCTTATGTCGTGGGTGATTGGATTGGTATCAGTAGTCAGTGACCATAAAAAGGAGTGACACAAAAAAGGAGTGACATTAAAAAGGAGTGACATTAAAAAGGAATGACACTAAAAAGGAGTGACATTAAAAAGGAGTGACACTAAAAAGGAGTGACCATAAAAAAGGAGTGATATTAAAAAGGCTGTAAAATAAAAAGAGGGAATGACCTCCTTTTATAGTTTGGAGAGTGCGAACTGCGAACTCTGACACAAATGCACAGAGCTCAGGGGCTTGCATGGCTGCGAAAACGTAGCCTCACTAATATATAAAGCCCCCCCCCCTCCGCCCGCGACTTTTTACCATTAATTAGCAGTACCAATCCCAATATAAATCATGATCAAAACGCATCAACTATTAACCCGAAATCAGGGACAACCGATCTGCTTGATTCTTTTCATTTTCTGGTACTACACCTCTTCAGCTGTGCAATGTCCCCTTCCAACTTGCTTCCTTTCGAAAGATCCTCTGGATCTTCTGGCGGCTCCAAAGAAAAGGGTGTGCTGCAAATCCAGAAGTATGGATTTCCCACAGGTGCTTCCACCACTATTACTACTGCCACTACTACCAATAAGTATTTATGAAATCAGACTTGTCCACTGTTTTCTTGATAACAGCACCATTCGCTTGCCAAGCGACGCAACCAATGGGAAATTCCAATTCACAGTGACACAGAGAAACAGAGATAGTCACGTGGTTTAGACATAAAAGTGATCATAAGTGGTTTAGACATGCAAGTGATTACAAGTAATTCGGGAAAAGAACTGCTACTACTATGGGCCAGAGTTACTATGGGCAGAGTTACTATGGCCAGAGTGACTGAGGTGTACAGGACCAAAGACATACACAGTGGAATGCTTATTACCATACATAGGAACCTACTCCCATTTCCTCGGAGTAACCTGCAGACCTGGGTCTATCCCTAGTCCAAAACGGGAAAACATTGGAGGCAAACGACTCTAGTTTTCGGTCTCCGGAATCGTCATAATCCCCAACAACCGAATCTTTACCTTCTTCATTGAAGTCACCTTCTTCATTGGAGCCATCGTTTTCATTCAAGTCCCGCTTTCCACCCATTTTCCGCTTTCCACTCGAGTCCCGCTTTCCACCCAAGTCACGCATTTCGGCATTCAAATGATTTTGAACCTTTTCTTTTGCTTCGTCTGGACGCAACAAATAAATGTCTACAGAAGAACAAGCGACGTTCAGAGCCTTCGAAGCCTTGCCCATCAAAATCCCTCCCGTCAAGGGATGTGGGCCGTTCGTCACACAAGGATGGAGATTGACGACTTTGGAGTCGTGTCCCAATTTCACCTTGAAAGGCTTTTCGGGCCAGGTTTCCTGGAAAACCAACAAGTTCTGGAAAACCCCAAAGGTCTTGGTGACGTTCCGGTGTACAACGCTCACCGTTCCATTTTCCAAATCAAGGGTGGGAACATCGGGAAAATGGTCTGCATGAAGACAAAGAAGGTTGGCTTTATAAGTTGCAATGTAACAGAGCCGTTGCAACTTC
This sequence comes from Metschnikowia hamakuensis, assembly GCA_002370815.1. Taxonomy (NCBI): domain Eukaryota; kingdom Fungi; phylum Ascomycota; class Pichiomycetes; order Serinales; family Metschnikowiaceae; genus Metschnikowia; species Metschnikowia hamakuensis. The sequence continues at coordinate 22,757 of NKZZ01001309.1, forward strand.
CCATTGACTTTGGCATAAAAGTGCCGAGGTTCTGCCCAGCTAATGCCAGCGAAAACAAACCCCAAGAAAAAAAGAGATACATTCATTTTGGCTTGGATTTTTTTACTGAATAGTTGATTGAGGCCCGGTTTGGTTTGCTAAAAGGCTCTGGTATTTGGTGTTTGGTGTTTGGTCTTTGGTACTTGGATTTTGATGTTTTGATGCTTTTTTAAGAGAATTCGGTGCTTTCTTTTGGGGATCTTGGGGTGGTGGGGTGCCTTTTTATAGGCCAATCTCTGGACATTCCGAAGGAGTGGCTACAAGTCCGAAAAACCCGAAAACATTCTTTTCCTTTTGGAACGAGATTGGCCTTTCAATGAATTTTGGGAACAATACCCTGAAAAACGGGAGAAAAAAAAAAACGGGGGAAAAAGTGGCCAGGTTTATTTGAAAAGGAAGGAAAAGGGGGGGGGAAGAGATTAATTCACTCGTCTTGGGGGCCTGCACTCAGAAAAGCACAGGCAATGACCCGTTTGAAAAGCTTTCCACGTGCTTCTTTCACGTGATTCCTTTTCCAATTGATTTTGCCCAGAGATAGGTTCCCTTTTTCCGGTGATCTCATTGGCTGAAATTCATTGGCTGCTTTTCTTTGGCTTGAGAAATGGAATTCCTTTGAAATATACTTCCGCATCCGGCTCAAGTATCCTTATCATGTGCAATGTTATATGCAGGAATATGGCCCTGATTCAGCCTATTGTCTTTTACCTTTCCATTTTTTTTCTAAGCTACTGCTTTGGGTTTTGCTTTGCTGTCTTGTTTTTATTGGTCATTTTCATGTGAATTAATGCCGGGCTGGCTTATGTGCAGGACACCCAATTCCGACAGCATAATTCCGCTTTTTTTTGCATCTTAAAAATGCAGACTCTGGGAAAAAATATTTAGGTCGATTTATCAGAGTGACGGCAAATTCCGGCCGTGGAAATGGAAGTATGCGTCCTGCAGGTAAGCGGATCACGTGCTTTACAGTATGCAGGATACAGGATTCCAAAACTTTACATTAAAGATTCACAAAACGTAATAATATTCTGTAAATGCTCACAAACACTAGACATAAGGCATTGGATTTTATCCTGAAACTGTATCGTGGAATTATTCAGTCACGTACTTTTTATGTCATGTGATGTCAAGTCACGTGCCTGAAACCACGTGACTTCAACAGACGCGGTTGCGCGTTGCACACGTGACCCTCCATCACCGCACATAAACAAACACCTACAATACCCATCCCCAGCATGTTCTCCCTCTCGTCGTTAGTGGGCTCTTCACGGCCCGAGCGAGGACTCGAGTTTACGCCCATCGGCCGGCGTGCGGCGCCCAATCCTGCACACGCTGCCGTTCTGGGCCGTAACTCCCCCTTCGACCCTTCCTTTGACCACAGCTCCGATAGTTCAGACACTCTCCATTCCATGAGCTTCAACGGAGTGTCTCCCGGGCACCGGACGCCCTTCCCCGAAACCGTCCGGGCTCCCGAGGCCAATTTCCGGGCCAAAACGCTTTTGGGCTCGGGCTCAAATTCCATTCTGGATCTCCAGGCGGAAAACAAGGACCTTTCGGGCGAAAATTATAATCTCAAGGTGGAAGTGGCCACGCTAACCAAGATTTTAAAGCAAACGCCGCCCGAACTCCATGATTTGGCGTCTGAAAATGTGCATTTGAAGCAAGAAATCGTGAGGCTTTCCAACCATGTCCAGGAGGTTTCCCGGGCTCAAGATTCCGCTGGGTTGGATGCAAAACTCCAGGAAAAAGAGTCCCAGATCCAGAATCTCCAGCACCGGATCCAACAGGCCCAAAATGAGTTCCGAACGCCGCCGGATTTGCTTGAACAGCTTGAATTTCTTAAAGGGGAGAACCAGAAGTTGATTCGTCGGTTGGAAGCCGAGAGAATTGCCGAGAAACCCACTTTTTCTCCCGGAAAAATGGGTGTTTTGGAGTCTGAAAACAATGAGCTTAAAACAGAGCTCTATAGACTCAAACAACAGGCCTTGGAGGTGCCTAAAGATGCCCAGGCCCGAATAGAACGAGCAGAACAACAAGCTCGGATTCAAGCACAGCAAATCGAGGATTTGAACGAGGAGATCCGGTCGAAATCCGCTGAAATCCGGGCCAAGTCCGCTGAAATCATGTCCAAAGTGGTTGAATTAGAGACAATTAAAAATGCCACGGGTGTTCAATCGCCAGCAGGAACCAGTTTGGAGAAAGAGCTTGAATTGGAGAAACTCAGGCACCAAAATGAGGATTTGAAGCAACAAGACCGGGAGATGAAGCAACAGAATCGGGATTTGAAGCAACAAAATCTGGAATTCAAACAGAAAGTTGAAGAGCAGAGGAGAGAGGTGAGCCGTCTCATGCAGGAAACCGAACAATTGTCCCGAAGCCGGACTTCAGAGGACAACCGGAAAGTGGAGGCAACTCTGAGCGAGCTCCGGAATGCCCAAAGCGAATTAAGACAAAAAGAACGCTTGATTCGGGATCTTCAGGAGGATAAAGAAAGCGAGATTGCTCGTATGCAGGCGAAAATGGCATCTCTTCGGCGAGATGTGGAGGCCAAAGACGAAGAAGAAGCTGCTTTGAAAGCCCAGATCCGGACTTTGCTCAATGAACGCAGCGTGGGCGTCTCCTCTGCTTCTGTGCAGCACTATGAAGCCCAGCTTGATCAAATGAGGCTAAAACAGGACAAATTGGGCCATGAAATCCGCAATTTGAAGGACGAAAACGCCGCTTTGCACGATGAATTGTACCTGAACAACGTCTCCAAGCGAAAAGAGCACTCCGAAAAGCACCAGGCGGAGATCTCCGAGTTATCCGACAAATTGGCCTTCTACGAGAAGGAATATGATCTTCTCCAGGACGCCATGGAGGATACCGAAAAGGCAAAGGAGCAATTAAAAGCTCAGAATTCTCGGTTGGACGAGGAGCGGGCAGCCCTCCAGGTGGAGCTGGAATCGGCCAAGTCCAGGCTCCGGAGGCTCGAGATGCAACAGGCTCAAAAGGTCAACGAATCGGCGATTTTCGAGCTTGAAGATGCGCATAGAAAGAGGGCTCAGGCGGAGCAAAGACGCATGGCCGCCCAGAACGAAGCCTTGAGTCTTCAAATCTCAGAGCTAGAGAAGAAATTGGCCCAGAAAAGCCTGCAATCCGGCCTCGACGAGCTTCGTCGCTCGCTTGCCCGCTTCCAGATGCAAGTGTCCGATAAGGAGGTAGCTTTGGCCGAAAAAGAAGCGGTATTGGCCGAAAAAGACCGGGCTTTGGAGCAGCTCCGGAAGAGTGTTCGTGAAAAGGACGAGTTGACCGAGGCTATGGAGGCTCGAATCCGGGACTTGAACATGGACTTGAACAAAGACTTGAACAGGGACTTGAACAGGGATTTGGGTAGGGGATTGAGCCGGGGAGATCTGGGAATGAAGGCCGACTATGAGTACCAGATCCGGACATTGGAGCTTGAAAACGAGCGGTTGCGGGATTTGAAGGTGGAAAACGAGCGGTTGCGGGATTTGCTTGAACGTGAAAGGATAAAGGACTTGAGGGTTGAAAACGAGAGACTCCGAGAGTTCAAGGAGTCTGATCGACTCCGAGAGTTAATGGCGGAAAACGACAGATTGAGAGAGTTCAAGCAATCTGAACGACTCCGAGAGTTGGAGGCTCGACGCTCCCTTAACTTCACCGAAAGCGATAAGTCCCGGTACGACAGTGACATGCGCCAGAAAGAAGAGCTTCAAAGAGCCCAATTTGAGCTTGAAAATCTTCGCCAAGTGCAATTGGAAGTGGAAGCTCTTCGTAAAGAGCTGGTGGACAATGCTCGAGTCCAACGGGATCTCCAGGACGAAATCCAGTTCTATAAGACCAAACTCGACACGCTCATGGACTCGGATTCCGCCGTGCAGCCTGTTATTGCCCTCTTAGAGAGTGAGGTCGACAATTACAGGCAACAGAACAAGGAGTTGAACGAAAAGTTGGACCAGCTCCGAGACAAGGTGGAGGCCACCAACGACGCCATGTTGCAGCGAGAAAAGGCCCAGTTGTGGGCGGAAACCGAACAGGAGAGAAAGGCTCTTGTCCAGGAGCTCCAAACAGCCAACCAAAGACTCCATGGGGAAAAAGCCCGGACCGAAAAGACCATAGAGTCGTTGGAGGAGGACTACCGAACCCTAAAGGCGGAGAAAACCCGGTTGGAAACCCGGACCAAGACCTTGGCCCAGGAACTCAGCAAAACGTCCCGGCACTGCACACGGCTCGCCAACCGGATCCACGAGCTGGACCAGGCCAAATCGGAGGATATCAAAGCCGAAAAAGAAGCCGATGAGGCCAGGAGGAGGATGGGCCAGATGCAGGGCGAAATCGACCAGTTAAGTCGGAGTCTAGCAGGGTCCAAGATCCAGGCCAAAGAAACCCGAGGTCTTAAAGAAGAAAAGGGCCAAAAGGAACGGGCCAAAGTGGAGGCCCGAGTGTTCCGCAACGAATGCAACTTCTTCAAGGCCAAGTTGTTCGATATTAACCTCAAGTGCAACGACTTGGCGTTGATGAACACGTTCATGGTCAATGCCATCAAAAGCTCCGATAAGCTGATGAAAAACGATTTGGTCAAGATGGCCCAGTGTGGCATTTATCCCGACTACAACTCCACCACTTCCAAGCCCAAGCTTACCATGAAGTTGCTAGCCACGTTTGTGTTGAGTCTGGTGAAGATGAAGCGGAGAGCAGAAAAGGCCCGGGCCAGGGCTCTCAAGATGAGCCAGCTTCGGATGGAAATCGACCGTGATCGGATCACCCTCATTGCCGAGTCCATCTGAAGTCATTGCCGGGTCCATCTGAAGTCTTTTAATCGTGTATTATATGTAGAATAGAATCTTTGGTGTAGTCGCTTGGTGTAGTAGATTGGTGGAGGAGATTGGTGGAATGGAATGTTTTTGGAGTAGAAATTTTGGTGGGATTTTAAGAGACGGGGTCGCTCTTTTATATACATTTTCAGACTGCACCTTGTCGATTTGCAGCCACCATCCATGCAGGAGTGCGAGGGGGCAGCCAAGTATATAAAGACCGCGGATTCCGCCCTTTTCAAGCCCTTTTCAAACCCTTTTCAAACCCTTTTCAAGCCCTTTTCAAACCCTTTTCAAACCCTTTTCAAACCCTTTTCAAGTCCTTTTTTTTCTGCAAAAAACACTGATGCTCTTTTCATTTCATGGACGTTCCTATAATATCAGTGAATTAAGGTCCAAATCCAAGCGTGGAATTTCTTTTCGTGAATCTTATGAATTCTTCATTGAGGCATAAGGAAAGAGAACCGCTCTACACCATGTGGACAAAGTGATCAAGGAGATGACACCATACCTGATTAAAACGTCTTTTGGCATCTTCTCTGATGTTTTCACCAGTTGCATGGATTGATTTTAAGACCATGAACAGGCCGTGCAATTGTTTGACCTGATGAACTTTATTGAAAGCAACGGATTATCAAAACATCATCGTGTCATGTTAAAAACGACGATATCGAGAAGGCAAAATTGCACCAAAATCCCCAAAATCCACCTAATTGTTGTGGAACCTTGGCACTATATGTGCATGGACTAGAAGTTGACAATACAGGAGTTGTCGGAGGATGACATGTCATCGGAGTCTTCTGAGGGGGAACAATGTATTCCGAGGAGAATCAATTAGATTTATTCCTCAACTCGTCCGGAATAGATCCAGGAACATTCAGGATCAAGGAGCAACGAACAACGAACAACGAACAACGAACAACGAACAACGAACAACGAACAACGAACAACGAACAACGAACAACGAACAACGAACAACGAACAACGAACAACGAACAACGAACAACGAACAACGAACAACGAACAACGAACAACGAACAACGAACAACGAACAACGAACAACGAACAACGAACAACGAACAACGAACAACGAACAACGAACAACGAACAACGAACAACGAACAACGAACAACGAACAACGAACAACGAACAACGAACAACGAACAACGAACAACGAACAACGAACAACGAACAACGAACAACGAACAACGAACAACGAACAACGAACAACGAACAACGAACAACGAACAACGAACAACGAACAACGAACAACGAACAACGAACAACGAACAACGAACAACGAACAACGAACAACGAACAACGAACAACGAACAACGAACAACGAACAACGAACAACGAACAACGAACAACGAACAACGAACAACGAACAACGAACAACGAACAACGAACAACGAACAACGAACAACGAACAACGAACAACGAACAACGAACAACGAACAACGAACAACGAACAACGAACAACGAACAACGAACAACGAACAACGAACAACGAACAACGAACAACGAACAACGAACAACGAACAACGAACAACGAACAACGAACAACGAACAACGAACAACGAACAACGAACAACGAACAACGAACAACGAACAACGAACAACGAACAACGAACAACGAACAACGAACAACGAACAACGAACAACGAACAACGAACAAGAAATAAGAAACCATGGACACGATGATTCGAATGGTCAGACAGATTGGTGGAAGAAACACTCGGGCGTCTGGAAGGGCATGCCACAGGCTTGGGTTGGATGGATCAGTTTCCTAGGATTCTCCACTTTGAACTAAGAAACTATCCCAATTGCCGGTTTCTGAAATCTTTACAAAAAGATCTGGATCTTTACCAAGAAATGATTGATGAGGAAATTGACTTCACTCAAAGCACTGCCGTTGCTCTTGCCAGGGGATTCTTTACTTGTGTGCTAAGGATGGGGACCTGAGTTTAGCAAGAGCAGTCTATCATCAGTTGAATTTCTGAATGCAACCAGTGCCAGTTCCTTTGGCTTTCTCATGTTGGTTTATGCCAATGGTACTGGGGCTGTAACCTCGACTTACAGGGTTCCTACAATCAACTGAGAATGGCAAGATCTCCAGATCAAACATGTTAGACAAAACAGATCTTTCAGTATTTCTGGCTACCCAAATACAAGCAGTACCCTTTTGACCTACTTTGACATTCAGTTCCGTGGATCAGTTACTTTCGGGGTTAAGTTTCATTATGGGCCATGGCTTATCGGTAAAGATGGAGCTACCAATGCGAATATGATCACATACTGGAACATTGCTGCTCGATTTGGAACTCTTGAAGATTTAATCATCGGTTGATGGCTTCACTTGCTTGAACAAGTCTTACTCTGATTATCTTCTGACCGAAAAACAACCAGACAACTAGAAACAGCTAGTACTGGGGTTTAACTGGGAAATGGGAATGACTGGGGTTTACTGGAAAGAAACGGGAGAAAAGGGAGAAAAGGGAAACGACTGGAAACATTGGAGAAGTTTGGGGGATCAACTGATGACTGGAGAACAGGAACAACGAGGAAGAAATACCCAGGATCGCCGGTTTTAAAACATGGATGAGTCAAACTCAAGTGTCCATCAAAAGAGCAGGTGATGAACAAGAGACTACCAAGGCGATGACAATAAGACATGAGAAGGCGGAGACAAAAGACAAAAGACAAAAGAGGGAAGACAAAAGACAGAAGAGAGAAGACAGAAGAGAGAAGAGGGAAGAGGGAAGAGGGAAGACAGAAAAGAGAAGAGAGAAGCAGATATTATGAGTTTTTGGAGGTTGGAACGCCTGCATACGAATATGGAACATCTATTCAGACCAGGAGCTATTTCTGGCCTTGATTTTAAGTGCCATATCCTCGAATCATGTTTTGGTCCCATAGTTAGTGACGTCGAAGGATCTCTAATACCGAGAGTTTCCTACTGTTTTCATTATAGTTGGTTAGCGAGTGATCATCAAAGATGAAAGTAATACTATCTCCTCTTGAGAATTAAAATCGTGAGTGTATTTATCCAGTAGTGATAAGTAGGTGGAATGCCGAAAAAAAGATTGCAGCACCACAATTTCACACATGGTCTCCCACTGCATTACTCACTGTGGCCCTAAGTGGCTTGACTAACGTTGATCGGACGGGAAACAGTATTTTCCACTTGGTATGGCCGCAACCGAAAGATGAATTTTGTGGTTTATTACGTTTAAATGGTTTATTATTACCCGGGTTATCAAAGCACTAAGAACGTTGTGCATGGACACGAAGGCCATGCTGCATGGAGTAGACATGTACTATATTCTACAGATATCATTTTTAAATATGTATTCCAGATACCACTTTAAATATGTATTCCAGATACCACTTTAAATATGTATTCCAGATACCATTTTAAATAAGTATTCCAGATCCCAAGAATATACCCGTTCGGCTGTCTATCAAGACAGCTACTCCATCCACACAGCACAGTTATCTAACGCATGATTCGAGTGATGGGGGTCTGGAACTTCTCCAGCGACGGTTGGCGAGACTTGCCGATTCGAGGGGTTTGCACCGGAGGCTGTGCCGGCATGGAGTAGCTGCCACTGGAACGGACCTTATAATTGAAGGTATGATTGGCCAGCAATTCCTGGGCCCAGAGGTCATCCTGCAGAACGTCCGGGTCCGGCACGTCCAAATTGCGGTCGTTGGCCATGAACTCTGCTAGGCTTGTTTCAGCGGCATGGCCCGCCGCATGGAGCAGGGCAAGAATCGAAGCATCGGGCTGGCGGGTGGTTATGGCCTCGATATTAAGATCATTCCAAACTTGTCGTTTAAGCTGGTGTTTGTTCTTATGAACTTTGGCGCCAAACATGGTCAGGCTTAGCGGAATGGCATCGTCTTCCTCAAGCATGAAATGAGGGAACATGTTGCTGGTCTCCTCAAAGAGCCGCGTGGTGTCGATGTCATTATACGGAATGTCGTAATCCTTCCAGTCCTCGATGTACTGCGCCTGGTTGTACGTGTTGAAGTGGATGTACAGGTACAGGTTATCTCTAGACATGGTATGTTGATTGAGTCAAGTCGCACCAAAAAGGCACTAAATCGTTCCATCAAAAGTGCACTACTAAATCCAGTAAATCGCACCAAAAGTGCACCATCAAAAGTGCACTACAAAATCGCACCAAAAGTGCCCCAATTCGCACTGTCAAAAGTGGACCAATTCGCACCAAAAATGCACTGTTAAAAATGCACCAAAAGTGCACCATCAATACACCAATTCGCATTGCACATTAAAATACAACATCATCCAACTAAACAAAACCTTTACTACAAACCATAGTAGATGCATGTAACAATGAGAGATTCCATAAAAAAAAAAGTACCTCTATTCTACGAGTCGGCTTGAATTAATTAAACCCGCAGCATCTTTAGGTAGAGTAATCATTACTAATATATCTACTGAGACATAAATATATAAAAGAAAGCGACCTTATAAATGAAAGCTAGCTATAATAAATAGGTCTATATAAATAGGGCTAATCCAGGGATCAATAATTCTAGATTATTGAAGTTATAGCCATAGATATATAACTATAGGGTGAAATGTGTTGACCACTAATTTACACATGTCTTGAGTTTCTGACAAAAATGTGTATATAATAGACTATCGCACCAAAAGTGCCCCAATTCGCACCAAAAATGCACTACTAAATCGCACCAAAAGTGCACAGTCAAAAATGCACTAAATCGCACCAAAAAAGTGTTAACGTGAGCGCCTTGCGACTCCTGCACGTTTGGTATGGGCATGGAATGCACATGTAGTTTGTCCAGATGAGGACATCTTTGACATAGTTACGGAAGGATATCAGGAGATGTGTGTCGTCATGACGACACACTTGGGCCACTTGTGGGTACGGGCTCCCTGGCTGAGGGATCTATATAAGAGGCAACTCCGTCGCCTCCTTTGTCAGAGAATAACAGACATTCACTCTAGTATCAGTAGAACAAACCACTACTTCCAGTACTGAATTATAAGACGACCTAAGATCAAACATGAGTCAAGCAACCACCACCTCTCCTCACTTAAGAGAGCTATTGGAGATCAATGAGGTAGTCATTCCAAAACACGAAGCTGTTTATGAAACAGCGCAACAAAAAGCACCAAAAAGCACCAAAAATGCACTACTAAATCGCACCAAAAGTGCCCCAATTCGCACCAAAAATGCACCAAAAGTGCCCCAATTCGCACCAAAAATGCACTACTAAATCGCACCAAAAGTGCCCCAATTCGCACCAAAAATGCACCAAAAGTGCCCCAATTCGCACCAAAAATGCACTACTAAATCGCACCAAAAGTGCCCCAATTCGCACCAAAAATGCACCAAAAGTGCCCCAATTCGCACCAAAAATGCACTACTAAATCGCACCAAAAGTGCCCCAATTCGCACCAAAAATGCACCAAAAGTGCCCCAATTCGCACCAAAAATGCACTACTAAATCGCACCAAAAGTGCCCCAATTCGCACCAAAAATGCACCAAAAGTGCCCCAATTCGCACCAAAAATGCACTACTAAATCGCACCAAAAGTGCCCCAATTCGCACCAAAAATGCACCAAAAGTGCCCCAATTCGCACCAAAAATGCACTACTAAATGTTAGAACTCGTAGCAGGTTAGGGACGTATAGAGTAAAGTTATATCTGTATGTATATATTCGTATACTTGTAAGTTAACTTAAAGAGGGATTCCTAATAGAATGTATCTATCAGGGAACCTGCGAGTTCTTATATAGATTCCGGGGCCGACGGAATAGCAACCAATAGTTGTTGCTCTTAGAGATTACGCTCTCTAATTGGCCGGGAGAATGCCGATGCTCGACATTCTCCGGTGGAGCGGAATGTTCATGCCGCTCCTGCATGAATCCAATGTATGATGACATCATGAGCTGTCATCCCACGATACTAAGTATTGGATTCTGGCACTGTTAGAATAATTCCTAACACTAAATCGCACCAAAAGTGCACCAAAAATGCACCAAAAGTGCCCCAATTCGCACCAAAAATGCACCAAAAGTGCCCCAATTCGCACCAAAAATGCACCATAAATGCCCCAATTCGCACCAAAAATGCACTACTAAATCGCACCAAAAGTGCACCAAAAATGCACCAAAAGTGCACCATCAATACACCAATTCGCATTTCTAAAATAAACATCATCTAACTAATCAAAACCTCCTCTACAAACCTTATTAGATACATATAACAATAAGAGATTTTATACTAAAACCCCCTCTAAGTACCTCTATTCTACGAGTCGCCTTAAACTTTGGACCTCTCTTGAACCTTCCATTAGAACCTTGATCAACTTAGTTGTCACTGTCACAGCACGCACCCTGGGGACATCCACCATAGTGTCTGGTGCCCTTAGATATCTCCTTCCTTGAAGCTTTCTTAGACTGATTCCATGGAGCTCTGATGTGAGCAACTTCGACGACCATGATATTGGACCACTTCGAAATATGAATTATTCTTTAGTTTGACGAAAATTTGTATCACATACTTGTCAAGTAATATGAACTCATCTGAAGATTTCGATATTGCTTGAACAAAGAACGCGCGAAGTGAATGAATGTGGAACCCTCATCCTCAAAACCGTCCTTTTTTCGCGCATAAATTATCGCACTCATCATGGCCTGTGCTTTGTCTTTTTGATGGTGGCTCTCTTGGCAAATATTCTAACATCTTTCACGGCATTGTGTTTGGGAGAGGGCCTAGTTCGGATCTCGACTGTCATGTCGGTGTTTCACAAACCTCCCGACATCGAATTTCCATGAGCATTTCGACATCTTCTGGATGTGGTAACTCTTTAAAACTCAGTACCAATTATCTCGCAGTCATGTGGCATCATCACTAATTATCTAGTAAAATATATCTAGTAAATATAAATCCTATATAACAAAATGGCCTATATAACAAAATGGCCTATATAACAAAATGGCCTATATAAAAAAATGGCCTATATAACAAAATGGCCTATATTACAAAATGGCCTATATAACTAAATGGCCTATATAACAAAATGGCCTATATAACTAAATGGCCTATATAACAAAATGGCCTATATAACAAAATGACTACTAATATAAAAATGATCCAGAGATGTTTAAGTATGACGTGATGAATTGGGACTAAGTCACGTTCCGGCTTGATCTCTTCCCCGTTGACGAGTCGGGCCGTACTGAGAATTGGGAATGCACTCATCGAGTATTCCTTGGCCTCGGCAAAACTCACATCCAAATCCTTTGCGTTTTGGTGGAGACGGGCCATACCGTTCTCGTCGTAGCGGAACTTGTCGTCAAATCTCTCCTTCAAAATGTTGAGGCGTGTAGGTGTTGGCCGAGTCGTTATGCAGTAAATCAGGCTTCTGTGGAGCCTGCATGTTGGAAATCTCCGACGACGCCCCGTTCGTGGCCGGCTTCACATGTAGTTGGTTGGATTTGTCTATAATATCAGTGTCTGTATTGCCTATATTAGGCTCGATCTCGTCTTCTTCGAGTGCATTAGGGTTAAATTGCACCAGAAAATGTTTTTTTGGCGGAGTCCGGCATATAACCAGTCCAACAAACAGGCCTTTTCAATACTTTCCGGAATGAAATCATAATTTTGACATGTAGAACCAACGGTAATGTAATGTGGTGATGGTAATAGCATTCTTTTCAAATCAGGTGCTTGCCCCTTCGATGGTTCTACTAACTTTCAGACTCCTTTAATCTACTAACTTTTACTCTACTAGTGCAATTCTAGTGAGTGATTTATTCCAGTTCCTGCAGACTAGAGACGGACACCAGGGACTTTGTACTAGAAACAGAAGGCTAGAATTCTGGAAAATGGAACACTAAATTCTGGAAATAAAGACTACAAAACCAGAAACCAGAAGCCATTACATTTAGTGACGGAGTGAATTGGGGACATGAAGAGTGAATTGGGGACATGAAGAGTGAAGAGTGGTGGTTTGGAGATAGAATTGAAGTGGAGATTGAATTGAAGTGGAGATTGAAAAATCAACAATGGGCCTTGGCATGAGAAAGTCACGTGCTTCCCAAAAAAAAAATCCTATTTCTTCGTCCTTTCTTTTCTTTGGCTTGGCATCAATAGCTCTGGTTGCAGAGCATGGATTCGCACCTAAACCGCGCACACCTAAACTGTTAAGCGTGAACGCCTCGCAAGGCATTCCCGTACTGCATAAGCATGGTGTGCGCATGCAGTATGTTTCAGATTAAACAACTTAGACATTGTTCTGGAAAGAACAGTGTGGGCTGTGCTCTCGTCCAACTCTCATTGACAGGAGCTGGTCCAACTCTCATTGACAGGAGCTGGTCCAACTAGAAAAGAGGTACGTGGTCTGAGGGAAGATATAAGGGTGTACTGGTTTTATCTAGGGTGTACTGGTCTATCTCTAGTACTTAGTTAGCAAACAACAGAATACAAATGTTTTAGGGTGTACTGAAGTTCCACACTTGTGAGAGATATTATTGAAGAACAACGAGAGAAGTGTTCCATCTTACGCGAAAGCTTACGCTAACGCGCACACCTAAACCGCGCACGCACTGTGCTTAACCTTTTCCGTTTTCTCGTCGTGCACCATTTGCTGACCTCGAGCACGAGCCAACCCGTACACCGCCCTTCCTTCTCCATACTATTATTGTCTACATTATCTGGTTTCATATTTACTACTATATTGATCATTATATTTGTTAGATTACAAAGATTTCAATTCATGTTTTCTTCATTTACATTTCTTCATTTCTTCATGTATTTATAGAAATGTCAGTTATATATTTACATAGATTAGATATATTATGCTTATTTATATATATAATATGTTATTGATGAGGTTCATAAAAAATATTCATATATGATTTAATTGTATATAAATAGATATAATTAAAATTAGTCAATTCAAGATAATTTTCTTCCTTGAACATATGAGACTCGCACGTCTCATATGTACAGCATACTGAAACTCAACAAGAGGAGAATGTACTTCTCGGTTCAGAATGCGGAGATACAGATGAAACACGGAGGTATTAACCACTCTTGGGTATAAAGCCGACCAGTGGAGTATCTGGAACCAATGAATGATCTCTGATAATATTCCCTCACGCAAAGTCGGCACGAAGGGGCGACTCCGAGGACGAGTTATCAGCAACCAATCACAGCCCTCTGATAGAATCACACATGAAGGATATAAGCTGCCGGGTGGTGTTGAAAAAAGAGGGTGTTGAAAAAAGAGGGAGGAAGTTCTGAGAAGCGGATTTGGCTGCAATTTATATTCGCACGCCCCGCGCGTTTCATATTTGTGCCGCCACAAAACCGCCTGTTCCTGCGGTATATAAATGCGCGATCCCCCCAGTTTTTTTTACAGCGCAATGAAAGAGAAAAGTTTAAGGAAGAGAAGAGTTTAAGGAAGAGAAAGTTTAAGGAAGAGAAAAGTTTAAGGAAGAGAAAAGTTTAAGGAAGAGAAAGTTTAAGGAAGAGAAAAGTTTAATGAAGAGAAAAGTTTAATGAAGAGAAAAGTTTAAGGAAGAGAAAGTTGGATATATAAGGTGGGAGGCGCCTTATTGAAAGAGATCATCAGATCAGTTTAGCTTGTGAGAAGGAATAAGATTCCAAGATTATATAAAGGATTCCTAGTTTAGATATACCAGAAACAATAATACAAGCAAAGAAATGACTACGGAAGTTCCCTACTTAAAAGCGTTATTGGAAGCCAATGAGACTCACGTGCCAGATTATGACCGCGTTTATATAAACGCGCAACACCTTTTTTGCCATTCTTGATTTCCTATTTTCTGTACTGTTTTTCTGTCTTCCTCCATTTCCATCTTCCTCCATTTCAATCTTCCTCTACCATAACATTATGTATTCTAATGCTGCTTTTCTATTACCAATTCTGGAGACCACAATAGAAAAAAAAATTAAAGAATATCTGCTATAGTTAAGTAAAGTATGTCCTGCATATCCCTCTAATCACTACAGTCTTATCACCATTGCAGTCTCCAGTCAATTTTTTTAATATTCACTGAGAATTCTTAAGTTCCAATAAAGTTGATGATATGACTAAGAAATATCCTTTTGATACACTTAGTGTCTTGGAATCGCATTCCCATAATCAGCCATCAGAGCCAACCCCTCACTAATGACTCCAATCTGTACCCTAATTCTCTATGCCCCAATCCTGTAGAGTTATCCTATTAATTAGGGACCTTCTAAATAGGTCTATATCAATTGGTCTGTATATAACTATAGGGTGAAATGTGTTGACCACTAATTTACACATGTCTTGAGTTTCTGACAAAAATGTGTATAATGGATCGCACCATCGCACCATCAAAAAATGCACAGTCAAATATCGCAGTCAAAAATCGCAGTGAAAAATCACAGTCAAAAGTCACACTGTCTTTAAGCCGTTCTATCGATGACGGTACTAACTTGAACAAATTTCATCAAGTTTTTACCGATGGAGCCCCCTAGTTTGATTTGTTTGTTTTTTGGATCAGTCCTTTGATCTGGTGTTAGCTTTCGTGCGCTAGACGGAGTTTTCAACCGAGGGCTGATTCGTGGTTGTTACCTCTCTTAGCAACCTGACTTGAAAAAGCAATCTGTTTATCATGCCTTCCTTTTTCTTGGTATTTGAATGTATAACCCGAGTTTGAATAATTTCGTATCATGTAGTGTTAGTCCTCTTGATTTAAGGACTTCGGACAATTCCATAATTAAGCTTGAGTTCCAAACTATTCAATCGGCAATCCACTCATGTCAACTTCACACTCGGGAAAGGAAAAGGCAAAGGCAAAGGAAAAGGAAAAGGAAAAGGAAGAAGGAATGAAGAAAGCAAATAATTAAAAGTATGGGAAGGAAATCTGCGGGGAATCGCGTCCTTATATATTCTTTTGAAATCGCAGCCATTGCACGCGCATGTCGCCACCCGATATGCACCTTGGGAAACCCCCGCACCGAATTGCAACCAACGCAATATATAAATGCGGGAGTCCCCCCTCATTTTCCCATCCTTTTTCTACCACTCTCTTTATCATTATTTCCATCACCCACCACTCATTACGCTACAGTGTCTCATACACTACATAGTGTACCGTCGGTGTGTCTTTGGTGATTGTGGGTTTACAAGGATTGACTTTTGTGGGTGATTGAGTATTATTTAGTGGTAGTCCTCTTGAACTAAGAAATCTATTGGCGGTTTAACACCACAAAACATATTTAACAGAATCAAATCTCATAAAGAAAGGTGATGTATTAAAGAAAGGAATAAAGACTATTGAAGTCTGGGAAAAGACTATTGAATTTGGGAAAAGACTATTGAACTTTGTGGTGATGTCGAATGGGTTGAGGTTTGGATCGATTATGTGGACGCGCTTTTATGCCTAAGGATCATTGATTCCGTGGTGGCACTGGATGTCGCGAAAAGCATCGTCGGTTTGGACCGATACCTATTCGGGCGAGGCTGCTTACTGGCGCAGTGATGTTTTCTCCGCCAAAAAAAACAATGTGGATTGAATTAACAGTAGCTAGGTTAGTGGTTATTAGGTCGTTAATCGACGAAGTTGTGAAAAAAAAAACTGTCAGAAATTCAAATTGACCTTCTTTTACCATATCCTCAGGTATAATAAGTGATTCCTATTCTATTGTTTCTCTTTTTTCTGATGCAAAATCCACATGCCCATGAATAGTTAATAAAGGTTTAATTTCAAATTGATCTAATGGTGAAAAAACCATGGGACTTTTTATTTCCTTAAGGCACCCCCCACCCAAAGGTGGTTATCCCCCAGCAAAGCAGGGGAATTACTTATATGTATTTAAGGTCTAACTTATATTCATATACATCCCTATACATAATAGGATGCTCTACCTAGGTAGGTTTTCTTCAGATTGAAGGGATTTGTTTTTGAACCCCCATAGCCCTACACCCAATGTAGATACGTTACCAATTACGCAACAATCTGTTAGATATATCAAGATTAAGTTAAATTTAAATCTATACATATAATTATATAAATCAAAGTATATTCATATGGACTTGAACCCTAAAAGAACTAATTTGCAATCAGTGTATTCAGCCATGAATTACAATGTTCATTATGACAAACGTGACTCGAACACGTATTATAGTATTGGAAGTACCAGAGTTTAACCAGTTAACTTATTGTCACTTAATACCATTCGAAATTATAACTTACCTTTCTATTTAGAATGGGTATGTCTCCTAGATTTTTTTTTTTTTTTTTCCAGGGGCTAAACTAGACTTTAATGATTGAATCGTTGAGGCATTGAGGTTAGGAACTGGTGGTTATGAGCACTGATGGTGAGCACTGATGGTGAGCATTGATGGTTATGAGCACTGGCTCTACACTCATACTACTAAGAACTGCATTTCATCAATATCCATTCCAACAGTATATAAAGTTATCTGATCTTATATTGACATGCATCCTTTGGTATTGTATACATTTCTCCCTTATAAACATTTATCATGTATATAAATAATTGGGCCTTGCGACTGCAGATATGTCTACCACAGAGCTGCCGTGGTTCAAGGGTCTGGTAATACATGGATCAACCCATTATTGATTCAGGGTATACGGTACTTTGTACCTCGGACATACTTCATATATTTTAGCTGCTGTTGACCAAGTGACTTCCTATATATCCTGCTTTTGACCACGTGACTTGCTCAATTCCAATGTCGGGCTCAAAAAAAAAAAAAGAGGGCGGCGCTCAAAAAAAAGAGGGCGGGGCTCAAAAAAAAGAGGGCGACGGCGTCCTTATATATGTTGCGGTGCGGGGGTGGCTGCAAATCGCGCATTTTCAGGGGGCGTCCTCGCAAAGAATATAAATAACCCCCCCCCTTCTCAACAGCAGTCTACTAGTACACTATACTGACTACAGTTTACAGTCTATTGTATATTGTCTACAGTCTACAGTCTAGTTTCTAAGGTCTCCTTCTACAGTCTACAGTCTACAGTCTACAGTTTACAGTCTACAGTCTACAGTCTACTAGTACAGTCTAGAGTCTACAGCCTACAGCCTACAGCCTACATTCTATTGTCAACAGTCTACTTCATCATGTCTAGTGGTTCTGCCTACTGTCTACTATCCACTGTTGCGGGAGTCCAAAGATTATATTGGCTGAACGGAGTGCTTCTGGCCAGAACGTGGAAGGGTTCCACGATTTCCATGGCCATTTTTCAGTGGAGAATAACATGAATTCGGGAAGATTCAGAATTTTGGTCAACAATAGGGCCACTTTGAAATCATCAGTTTCGTCGTGGTGGTTGTTGGGCCACTACAAAAAAAAAAGGTTTTAGCCCAATCAAAAATCCCATGTGCTTGTGCTAGTCTCCACCTCTTTTCTCCACCATTTTCATTAGTCTCTTCTGAATATTGACTTGATCTCGTTGATCTCTTTCTGAAAGTGTTATGAAAAGTGTTAAGTGTTCTGGAGTGTTCTGGAGTGTTCTGAAGTGTTCTGAAAGAAGTGGCTTTGAGCAGTTCATGGCATTTCAAAGACATCGAAGTCTTGAGAGGATCAGCTTAAGAAACCCAGTGGACGATTTCGATCGCAGAGCTATCTTGGTCAATACACAGCAGGGGATCGTGAGCACCCTCACCACTGGTGGGTGTTCATGAAAAGAGGCATTGGGCTTGGATCACGCAGGAGATCAGAAAATAGAGAGAATAGAAATGGAAGAGAAATGGAAGAGAAATGGAAATGGATACAGTGCTACAGTGCTACAACAATACAGTGGTTTAGTCTGTCTGGATATGAATTAGAATGCTGATTATGCTGCGGCTTGCACACAGAGCAGCTCGAACAATAGAGGCTTGGGCTGCAAATGCTTTTCGTCGTAATGGGAGGTTTTCACCATCTTGAATGCTCCTGTTCCGATACTCATGGTCTGGCCCAAAATGATACACTCGGAGACTCCCTCGATCTTGTCGTTTTTCATATAGAACGAAGCATCGAACAAGTGGTCAGTTGTTTTCTCGAACGATGCCAATTGCAACACCGAGTCCCGCATCTTGGAGAGTCCAAACCGAGTGATTCCCAACACTTCTCCCTTATACGTCATCACGTCTCCCAACAACTGGATGTGTCTGGGATCCACACTCATTCCGTGCTTACTCATGGTATAGTCGATTTCACCAATGATGGACGACCGAGCGGCCTCGATTCCAAGCACCTCATACACCTCCAAAATGTGGTTGGTACTTGTTTTGGTGCCCACCACTCCATCGGTGCTCATCACCTGCTTGAGCCCGTACCCTTCCACCAAAAGCTCTTTTTTGTTGTCGTCCTTGATGTTGATCACTGCTCTCGAGATATCTGAAAGACCCTTGATCACCACATCCGGAAGAGCTCTTTTGAGCTGTTGCATGCGGAAAAAGAGCAGGTTGTTGCGCTCGTGGCTCTTATAGTCGGAGATGGCCGTCCGGGCCAAGCTCTCGCTCTTGCCTTCCCGAAGCGTCACCAACACGTTGATGCGGTCCTTGCCATAAACTGAAACCTCGTTGTTCATGATCTTAAGCTTGGGAGCCATCACCAATGCTTGCCGGATATTATCCATCGTCAACTCCAACTGCAACTTCTCGATGGTCTTGGTATCGATCTTGATGGAAAGATACGCCATGTCGTTCTTGTACACGTCCTCGATATAAAAGGCCACATCTCGAAGAAGAGTCTTTTCGATCCGGCCCTTGACCACTCTGGCGGCCACCTCGTCATCATCATTGACCAAAACAGAGTTGATGATGGGCGTGGAAATCACTTTGGCGGCATTGATGATCTCTTTAATACGTGGCACACCAAGCGTGACGTTCATGGACGCCACTCCGGCAAAATGGAAAGTCTTCAACGTCATCTGGGTTCCGGGCTCTCCAATGGAATGGGCCCCAATGGCTCCCACGGCCGTTCCGGGCTCCACCTTGGCCCTGACGTATTTATAGAGACACTGCTCCATGAAGCACTCCACAGCTCTCTGCGATACCTTGGCAAGCTGGTGCACGGCATTGGCCTTGACTGCATCCTCGTCCACGAGCATATCGTCCAAGACTTCGATTTTGGACATGAGAGGCTGCAAGCCCTTTTCCTGTCTCAACCTGGCCACACGGCTGGCTTTTTTGGTCACGTACTCCCGGATAGACCGGTAGAACGCCCGCTCGGCATCTTTCTGGTCGATATATTGTTCCTGGTCGCCAATATCAGCATCAATCTGTCTTCCCAAGTTATCATACCTGGTTAACCGTTGCTCCAATGGCTGCAACACCTTCTCCACAATCTCCAAGATTTGGTAGGGGTACAACTCGGGATCGGAGTTGTCGAAGGTGACATTCAGCGCATGTTCCCATTGTCGGTTGAAGTTGACGGGTTGTGCATCGCCCTCCATCTCCATGGGGTCCAAGCCGTCTCCTCCATAGGTGAACTGCACAATACCATTGGACGAGTTTCTCACGGTATTGTCGTACGACGCAGACAAGTCCTCCAAAGACTTCATAAGACGTCGGGACATATAACCAGTTTCGGCCGTCTTGACTGCCGTATCCACCAACCCTTCTCTTCCGGAAATGGCATGGAACAAGAACTCGGGCGCAGTCAACCCCGAGTAAAACGAGTTGGAAACAAAACCCTTCGATTGCGGCGACTTGGAGAATTTGGTGAAGTGTGGCAATGACCGGTCCTGGAACCCATCCGGCACACGGTTTCCCGAGATGATCTGCTGTCCCACAACAGCCACCATTTGGGACACATTCAAAGTGGAACCTTTGGAACCACACGTGGCCATAATAAGTGGAGCATTCAAAGGGTCGAGTTCCCGAATACACACTTCTCCCACTTCTTCTCTGACCTTGGACAATAACCCTCCAATCTTGGCCTCCAAGGTCTCCTCTTCATTGCACCCCGGCTGCGTCTCCAACTTGCCTGTATCATAGAGCTTGATCAACTCGTCACACTTGGCGTAGGCATCCTCCACCATGACCTCCTTCTTGTTCCTCAAGTCGGAGCCCGGTGTGACATCATTAATTCCAATGGAAAAGCCCCGGTCTCCCAAGTACCGAGCACACAACTTGGCCATTCTGTTCATGGCAGTGGTGGCCGCATCCGGACCGTAATCTCTCAAAATGGTATAGAATACCGAGTGTTTCTTTCCGTCTCCAAGCGTAGACTTGTCCATAACTCCACTCAAGATCTGTGAGCCCCGGATCACCACATACCCATCGTTGGGCGACATCTCCAGCGGCCAGTGGCTCTGTTTGGGAGGGTGGAACGTCTTGTTCTTTGCATCCACGTTGATCACCACATTGGACTTTTTGTTGGGCCGAATCAAAAGCGAAAACACCTGTTTTCCCGTCCAGAGAGCCACCGGCTTGAAGATGGCCGGCGCAGGAATGTCAAAATGGAGGTGTGCATCCGACATCATGCATAAGAGCTGGGATAACTCCGCTCGTGTGAAGAACGAATCCTTATGGGAAATAAGATATGAACCCGTGATGAAATCCTGCGTAGCAGCAATGATGGGTTCGCCTGATTTCGGGGTCAAGAGGTTATTCTTCACGCCCATCAAGTTGATGGCCTCGGCCCGGGCTTCCTCGGTTTGAGGAACATGCAAGTTCATCTCGTCTCCGTCGAAATCAGCATTGTATGGAGTGCACACACACTCGTTCAACCTGAACGTTCTCCAAGGCCGGATCTTGGCGTAATGTGATAAAATGGAAAGACGATGTAACGAAGGCTGACGGTTGAAAAGCACAACGTCTCCATCCTCAAGGTGTCTCTCCACCACATCACCAATGTGCAAGGATTTGGCCAACTTGACCCTATCACCGAACTTCAAGTTCCGCTTGGCCACCTCGTTCTGTTTGAGCACGTAGTTGGCTCCAGGGTGGACCGAGGGGCCATTGAGAATGACTTTTTGCAACTTTTGCCGGTTGTAACGGGTACATTTCTCCGGGTAGGTCAAGATCTTGGCCACACGGTCCGGCACTGCCACCTCATCGACACGAAGATTGGGGTCGGGCGAAATCACCGTCCGCCCAGAGAAATCCACTCTTTTTCCCAGCAAATTTCCCCGGAACCGGCCCTGTTTTCCCTTCAACCGTTGACAAAACCCACGGATCGGTTTCGCCAGTTTGGCCCCTCCGCCCATGCCTCCCGGCATCAATGCAGGGTTGGCCAGGTCCGAGTTGATGTACATGGCCACGGAAAGCTGTAAATAATCCCATTGTTCCATGAGGTTATTAGTGGAGATTCCCTTCTCGATACCGGCCTTGATGAGCGAAGATGTCCACACAATCTCCGTCAATTTCACTGTCAAGTCATCCTCGTTGGACTGCGCATCCATCATCACCGACGGCCGGATACACACGGGCGGAGCAGGCAAGTACCTCCAGATATACATTTCTGGGCGGCCTCCACGGCCAGCATCAATGCCCAAGAGCTCGCAGTCTGCAGGAGCAATTTTTTTGAACAAGTTCAAGACCTTCAAAGGGTTCAAGTCGTCCGAAGCCCTTTTGGCAAACTTCTCCACCTCCGGGTTCCGGGCAAACACATCGTCGAATTCCGCATCCCAGGCTTCCTTCTCCGGCACCAGCTTCTTGCCTATGTACCGGAAAGTGTCATGAACAATCTTCAAAGCCGCTGGGCCTGCACCGGCAGCAGCTTTCTTGACCACACCATTAATGTGGTGGCATTTCAAACAACGGCGTTGTTTTTTGCACTGATCCAGGACTTTTTTAAGGATCTTCATGCGTCTTAAATTATCGATATTGGGCCGTCTTAAATCCGCCACAAACGCCCGCTTGGTGCTTTCGTCAAGGAGAAACGACGCACAGTTCTTACAGATACACTGAAGCACCTGGATAATGGCCTTAAAGTAACCCACATGAAACACCGGAAGAGCCAAGCGAACATGGCCAAAATGACCATGGCACGACGCCAAATTGCCATGGCACGTGGCACACTCCACGGCATTCGACAGCGAGCCCATACGGGTATCCAAAGCCCCTGATTCTCGGACCGTACGGCCCTTTTCCAAGTCATACAAGTCCCGCGTGGTCACCTCCACCTCGGACTGCGCCACGATATCCTTTGCGGAGAGCGCACCGAACTCAAGGCCCTTGATACACTTGGGAGCTTCATCAATGACTACCTCTTTCATTGTGCGGAGTAGAGAGGAGTTTAAGGGGGGGGCGGGAGAGCGGTGCAGAGTATATAGTAAAGAGTGCGTAAGAGATGATTCAGGCGATGCTTTTGTTGCCGCGACACCCGTACCTCCCAATCGTTCAATTTTGAAAATCCCATGCCCTATGCGCGCCACTCTCCACATAGTAAAGTGTCTCTCCACTGGCAACTCGCACTTGTTACCTACTTTTACTTCTTCCACCACTAGTCACACTAGTCCACAGAAGCCACAACAAAGCCACAGTTACAAAGCCACAGTTTACAAAAGCCCAAAATGTCGGAAGAAAAGAAGATCATCAAGACCTTGGAGGAGGACGACGAGTTCGAGGATTTCCCCGAGGACTCGCAGTGGACGGCGCAACCCAACTCCGCCCTTAATGCCGCCAACCTCTGGGAAGAGGACTGGGACGATGAGGATGGAAATGACGACTTCTTGGATAAGTTGAAGGACGAGTTGAAGAAGGCCCAGAAGTCCACGTGAGGTCTAAGGGAAGAAGAGTCACCGCTGGCGACAAAGTTGGATTAAGGATTGATTGAATTCAAGGATTGATTGAATCTGATTTCATTGGAGGAGAGAATCTGGTTCGTCGAAGAGATTGATTTGAAGGATTATGATGATTGAATGTGGTTCATTGGAGGATGAAGATCATTGAAGGTTGGAGATCATTGAAGGATGAAGATCATTGAAGGATGAATATCATTGACGGATTGATTCTGGTTCATGGAAGGATTGAATTGGCTCTGGTTCTGAAGAGCTCCGATGGCGGATGTTTGGGAGAGTCCACACAAACACGAGACTAGCCTACTAGGACCCTCCAAAGGAATTGGATTTCTGGATGGTTCTTTGGATGATTCTTTGGATGGTTCTTTGGATGATTCTTTGGATGGTTCTTTGGATGATTCTTTGGATGGTTCTTTGGATGATTCCTTGGATGATTCTTTGGATGATTTTATGGGATCTATTTCTATGGTGCTTATGCGCTGTTTACTTGATTGTGTGGGTGCTGAGTCACCAATGGATCTACCGGTCAGTGGACGAGAGGTTAAATGGTGAGATGTCAATTTCTTTTGAAAGTAAAGTGACATTCTGACTGGAATTTCCTTTGGTTCTATTACTAGAACTTTCATTCTAAGGGAGACCGAGGAGAACTGAATGGTTGAGAACTATACATTCTACTGGTGCATGTGGCTACCAACTGGACTGTCTTGATTGGGATATGCATTTACTCTTTGTATAGAGTGTATGTTTAGTCACCAGATCCAGGTGTCCTATCAATGGATGACATTACTTTGTTGATACGCCATACTTCAATGCCACGTGCCATATTATCAACCATGCATCCAATGAACAAGCCCATTAGAGCCAGTCAATGGGAGATTTTGTTGGACCGTTTCAGAGTGGAATAAAGAAATATCAGAATAACTGTGATATTCATGGAAACCCGTATTCTTAGTCCAATTTCGTCTTTAAAAAATGACCCTGTTTTCTTGTCCTATTGAGCTAACCCCCTATTGAGCCCTGGTGAGCCCTGGTGAGCCCCAACAAGTCTACACCACACCACCCTAATTTTTTAAAACCCAACTGTTTCTTTGGGTACCGTACTGTATAGAACAGCGTGAATTGTAAAAAAAAAAACACATTTTAAAAATTGTTCAAAAGCCAATTCTTCAGATTTTCTTTCCTGTACAAAGCCTAAGTATTGACACTAAAAATGAGAGTCAGTGAGATTTTTTAAAAGCGCGCATTTTTCAAAGGCCAACCATTTAACTGCAAAAAATCGCGAACCAACCATCGCCAACCAACCAACGCGAACCAAACTAAACAACAATCTACAAACTCCAAACTCCAAACTACAAAAAAATCTTCTTCTAATAGTAGTCGGTAAGAGTGAAGATTCTAATAGGTGAAAATTTGGTGAAAATTTGGTGAAAATTTGGTGAACATTTGGTGAAAATTTGGTGAACATTTGGTGAACATTTGGTGAAAATTTGGTGAAAATTTGGTGAACATTTGGTGAACATTTGGTGAACATTTGGTGAAAATTTGGTGAAAATTTGGTGAAAATTTGGTGAACATTTGGTGAACATTTGGTGAACATTTGGTGAACATTATTGGTGATTCTGGAAGGGGATTATGGAGTAAGCATTTGTTCTATAGTTAGACAGTGAGCATAACTAATCTAAAATCAGCTATACCGTTTCTAGGATCCTGCCGATCAAATCAAAAGTTTCATGGAGGTGTTCGACTCTCACCATCGCTTCATGTCACTTGATTCCCGGCCTTTTTTTTCCTGCACCATTCCAATCCCATTGTCAATACTACAATCACCTAGCCACTTCCATCAACTACTCAGTCAGCTCCTTAAACTACTCAGTCACCTACTTAGTCAAGTTCTACTTGACTTTACGGTCTTTTCTACACTTAACAGTCTACGGTCTAGTCTATAGTCTAGTCTATAGTCTACTTGGTCTACTTGTCTTGTCTACTGTCTACTGTCTTGTCTCAGTCTACGGTCTAGTCTACAGTCTACGGTCTAGTCCACCATCTAATCTACGGTCTAGTCTGATAAATTACCGTTTATGTTATTTCCTATATTTCTACACATTCTAATAATTTATTAGAAGGATTTTTACCCCAGATCAACTCAGAACAAAACCAGTACACCCTAGATAAAAAGAGTTTATTGGGATTGATAATTAGAAAGAGAGGGAAAATGGAAAATTAAAAATGTCCAAATTAAAAATGCCTAAATCAAGAGACACTAATTTTGAAATGTCTATTTGAAATGTCGAAGTCAGGAACACCAACTTAGAAATGTCCAATCTAAAATGTCCAAACGTAAATTGTCTAAATCAAGAAAGTTTAAATTTGGAAAATCTTAATTGGAAATGGCTGGGGAGTCGTTAAGTTATTATGAATCATCAAAAATGTTGATTTTTATCAAATAAATACTTCCCTTCGTAAGTCGGGGATTAAGCATGGATTAGTTCTAGAATTGCCAGGCGTATACCAATTAGCAAGGTACTGTCAAATAAACGATAACTGATTTAAGGAGCCATTCGCAGTTTCACTGTATAGTGCTATACACAAAAATTGAATCAGGAAAAAGGAATAAAGGAAAAATGAATTAAGGAAAAAACATTTGGTGGGTGGGATAGGAAATTTTTAGTGAGGTTTTAGCGAGGTTGATGGGAAAAATGCCGGTCTCAAAAGTGGCGCGACGGCGTCCTTATATATGTTGCGGTGCGGGGGTGGCTGCAAATCGAGCACTTTAAGGGGCGACCTCGCGAAGAATATAAAACCCCCTCTCGCCCTCAATTTTTTCTTCCACCATTTTTTCCATTTTCTTCCACCATTTTTTCCATTTTTTTCCACCATTTTTCCACCATTTTTTTCTACCATTTCTCATAGTCTCTTATGAATTTTGCTTTTGACCAATCTCGTTCTGGTCTTATTCCAATCCGTTTCGGCTCCAATTAGATCTCATCTGATCTTCTCCTCATTGACACTTTGTGGGCTCGTTCCTGTACTCTTGATGGCTCAATCTGAGACAATTTAGGGTGTACTGGCAGGATCAACGGGTAAGTATGAAGAATTTCTTTTATAAAGAAGTTCTTTTTATGGGGTTGTCCACTGACTCGTGGTAAAAAGATCGGAGTGATCATGAGTTTGGGATTTTTGGCATTGCCTAGTTTCCACAGTTTCTCCTTGACCATAATTCACTGTTTCCACTGTCTCCACTGTTTCCACTGTTTCCACTGTTTCTCCTTGCTCGAGGAGACGTTGTCATCCCGAGACTTGGGCGATAAATCGCAAGGCCAAGCCAGACTAATTAAAGTCCAGCTGCGCGCGCCCTAGAGAACGCTGGGGATTTTTTTTAAGGATTTTTTTTTTTTAAGGATGCAAGAAAATGAATTCTAAATTTATGGAAGAAAATTCTACGAGAACAGAAAAAAATTCTGGTGCGCGCTCATTGCTGGGCATTTGGTGGTGGTCGAGAGGCAAGAAAATGAGCATAAAATGGTCCAAATCGCCCAAATCGCCCAAGACATCAGGTGAAAAAATTTAAATTTATTTGATTTAAAGAAAAATTGGCTTAAATTGGCTTCTGTGCAGTCCCGACTTCTTGGGCCAGGAAATTCAGGAAATTCAAGAAATCCAGGAATCCAGGAAATTATCGACTCAACCGTGAAAAAATGAGGTTCCTCCATATATCTTCTCATACCGAGAACTCGGACCTGGGGTAACACCCATATTTTCCCATATTCAATTTGTTTCAAAGATGACCACCAATCGATAACCAAGAATAAAGCAAGGTCATTTAATAATAAAAAAAAATGAATCATTTTTGTTCTTTTTTTTTGGGATGTACGGGTGTCCCGGTATTGGTGTGGGGACCCAAGGTGGTAAAACCGCCCACACTTTATTTTTAAACCTCCAAAAAAACAGGCAGCGGGTCCGGAACTCCAGCATTCCCAAACACTAATTTTTATAGCCAAAACAAAGAAAAAAGGGGTATTGCGTTGGGCCTTTTTCTGCTGACCTTGTCTGGTGCACGGGTGCGAATGATAATTCTAGGACGAGTTTCCGAGGAAATTACACTATATTACTTTTGCAAATTCCTGAAACAAAATTACTTAAGTGTATAATTGTTCGGGTATTAAACCTCCATGTTTATTAACTTTATTTAATATACGAGTTGATTGATTTTAGCGTATTCTAAGATATTTATTATATCTTCTCTTTTAGTTAAAGATCATTTATATTTATATGACTACACAAGTGAACTCAAAATGCATTGAAAATTACTAGAAACCAGAAAACCATTAAAAATTGACTAATTTCACAAAAAACCATTAAAAACTACAAAAAACCATTAAAAACCATTAAAAACCATTAAAAATTGACTAAAATCGACTAAAAACCACTGGAGACCACTAGAGACCACCCAAAAATACTTGAAATCACCAAAACAACAAAACACTACAAAGGTGCACTAAGAACCACTACAAACTCTACAAAACCCATTTGAAACCATTAAAAAACAAGATAAAGCACCAGAAAAACACCGAAAATTAATTTTAAAGCATTAGAAAGCTATATGGTACTAGGAAGGATTACAGGAAACTTATTTTTTTGTTATTTATGAGGGATTTTTGAGCCTCAAAAAATAGAGAGAAACTTTTTTCATTTCCTATTTAAGAATTTTTTAGTTAACAATTCTTTACTCTTTTTTTTATTCTTTTTTTTATATTTTTTCTGCTTTGGTTTGCTGGTTCTTGACTTCTGGGTCGCTCTCTAGGTTTAATTTCCAGGATACTATATTTTCGCACTGAAGAAGCTTTGATGAGGAAAAGTCGAAATACACCTAAATTTCCAGATTTCCTAAAATGGAGGAAAAAATAGTAGTTCTATGTTAACGGAAATGGGCTGAATATCTGATATTATTTAAAGTAAATTTGAAGAGAAAAATTTGGTGCGGACTGCACATAGTGCACGGCTTTTGCCTTGAATCCCACAANAAAATGGAGGAAAAAATAGTAGTTCTATGTTAACGGAAATGGGCTGAATATCTGATATTATTTAAAGTAAATTTGAAGAGAAAAATTTGGTGCGGACTGCACATAGTGCACGGCTTTTGCCTTGAATCCCACAATTTCCCTTTTTTCTCCCTTCCAATTTTTAGCCCTTCATCTTAGAATTGCACTGTTCAGTCAAATGAAGTTTTACAGTTTCACTTTACTTGCATGGCTCAGTTCAATTTCTGTAATTTAAAGAAAATCAGCTTAAGGACTGCATATAACCACTTTCCCCCCTGTCCATAGTGTTCCAAACAAGAAACAAGTTATTTGACAAGTATTTATACATAATTTCAAAAAGAAAACAACTCAAAATATAAGGGGATTAAAAGGCATTATGCACCACACAACCCCCAAAAAATCTTTTGCGATTGACTTTATTTCTTCATTAGATATGTTTATTAATAGTTCTGATCCCTTTTTAGTTTCATTGTATATATCAAAATGATTTTTGTCAACTGTTGAAACTGCACCGTTTTTTCTAGCTTCATTTCTATTATCGTATAAATCATTTATTGAGCGTCTTTCCTTAAATTTTAACACTTTAAATTACTTTTTGTTTTACACTCACCTTTAGGATTTTTAATATACTTGACTATATTGTTAAATCTTATTTGTTTTACTTTATCAACATATTTTTGAAATGATTGTAATCTATGAATTCGCTAGACTCTTTTCTTTCGCTTGTTTTACTTAAATGGTGCCATTGGCCAAATCTGCAAGTAACTCGTGCTTGATGATTTTGGCGATTCCTTCCAGTACACCCTAGCGATTTCTTGAAACACCACGTCAAAAGCTGCCGCATTTGATTGGGCTCGGAGATCGTGGGTTCCAACAGCTTGTAGTATTGGATCCAACTAAAGAGGCACCATAAACCAGCAAAGTCAACTAGAAATCATTGGAACCATTAAAAAACATTGTAAAACCACTAAGAACCACTAAAAAACGATTAAAAACGACTAAAAAACTCCACAAACTCTACAAAGCCATTAGGAACCACCAAAAACGACTAAAGTCACTAAAAATCCACTAAAAATGTTTTTTAACCACCAGAAACCACTAAAAATCATTAGAAACCTCTAGAAAACGACTAAAGCGAATAAAACCACTCAAATTTCACGAAAAAACCATTTTAAACCATTTTAAACCATTAGAAACCACTAAAAACTCTACAAAGCCAGTAGAAACCACTAGAAAACGACTAAGGATTGCCTAAAAACCACTAAAACCACTTCAAAACTCTACAAACTCTACAAATCTACAAAGCCAGTAGAAACCTTAAGTGTCGGTGGTTTGAGTGTGACTAATATGGAGTAGTAATTCCCCGAATTGATTTTCTGGGGTGGAAAACTGGGTGGAATACACCTTGAACTACTATGGGAACTTCTCGCTGGTAATCTCTACTGAAATATTGAGACTGCTGAAAAAATAAGGGAATTCACCATAAATTTACCAAAGATTGAGTTTTTGTTTCTACAACTCTTGATAATTGGACTCTTTACCAAAACAATTAAGAACGGGACTTAGGAACGGAACTAGAGCAAAGTCAAGATCCCACTTTTCAATGGACTGAACACTTTTTTATTTAAAGACAGAACACTTTTTTATCTAAAGACTTAACATTCTATTTATAGACTGAACACTCTATTTCTGGTGACTGAATGACCTTCAGCACATTGATTATAAATGAGAAAGAACCTGGGTTTTGATGGGTAAAAAAAATGGAGCGAATTTGAGGGGGGGGGGGAGAGATGGCTTTATATATGTTTTCGCGCATGCGCACGCGCGCATTTGCCCTCTTAAATTGCAACCATTTAAATCGCGCACTATTCAATATATAAAAAGCCACACCCCCTCGCATTATTTTCACAACCCACTTTATTTCTGGTGACTGAAAAAACCGGACTTAAGGCTTCAATTCATTTTTCGCTTGATTTCCACGGGCCAGGGCTCCGAACCAAAAAAGATCAAAGCCAAAAAAAGATAAAAGGACAGAAAGGTCACGAAAAATAGAATTGGGAATTATGGTACAAAGCAACCAAATGAGCTGAAGGAATTGGAGAAATTGTAAGTGGATAAAAACCACTAAAACCAATAGAATCCATAAAAAGTCACTAAAAATCACAAAAGATTACTTAAAAATCGACTAGAAACCATCAAAAAACAACAAAAAGTACCAAAGAAGCATTAGAAATCACTAAAAACCACAAGAAACCACAAGAAATCATTGGAAAACCTGTAGAAACCTGTAGAAACCTCTTAAAACCTCTTAAATTCACCAAAAACCATTAAAAAACCCCAAAAACCATTAAAAAAACACTAGAAAGCACTGAAATGCACCAAAACGACTGGAAACCATTAAAACCATTAAAAACCTGGTAATATCCAAAAAAGACATATTTGGTGGTATACAATTTTCAACTCTACTACTTTATTACTGGGGAAATTCTCTAGGTATGTTTGAAGTTGGGGGGACGAGGACTATCTACAGGAACATGCTTATCTGCAGGTCCGCTTGGGGTCGGTTTCCCGGGTTCCAGGAATGGCAGCCTAGTCAGATTTGGATGGTAGGTCTCAAATAGTTGTTATATAAACTGGGCCAAGTTTTAACTAAATCTATCGAGCGTGTGGCTAGAAACTATACCCTTTAGTCCATGCACGTCCTGCGTGTCCTGCATACAGCCCGGGGTCCATTTCTTCCCCTCTACTGGTGGTGGTGTATCTATTGATCGATCCAGGCGCCAACATCAATATGATCCACCCGCGGGACGTCGATAAAGTCGTCCATATTCCCCTTAGGCTCAACGCAAAAACGAGTTTCATTGCGAAATTTCATGTCTTCGAGACATCTCATGATTTCTTCTTCAAAGTCGATCTCATGAGACAATTTGGTATTCCTATTGGGGCTAACTGAGTAATATTTAGTACTAGTGAGTAGAATATATTTGAATAGTTGAAGGTAGTTAGTAGTCAGTATTTATAAGAAAGTCAGTGGTAGTATTATATAAGGTCAGTGGTAGTATTTTTTTGAAGCTTCGTCGATTAACTACCCTAGCTACTGATAATTCAATCCAACCATTTTGGCGGAGAAAACTTCGCAGGGCCAACGCGCGGCCTCCACCGAAC
>NKZZ01001310.1:0-27136 GCA_002370815.1 Metschnikowia hamakuensis
ATAATTAATCTTTTCGATTTTTCCTTATTTATATAACTTACATACAAGTATTATAAGTATTATATTTTTACCTATTTATTTATGGTTGATTTAAGCAATTATATATTTACATATCTATTATATATTAAAATAAATCTCATATTCACCAGCTAGCTGGTGGTAGTTATATGTTATAAGAGCTTATACTATATATTCTTATTATTTTTATTTAATACTATATTATATAGGCTTTTATATTTATTAATTAAAATACAAGCTATTATATCGACTAACTTTTATATTNTAAAGACAAGCTATTATATCACCTACTTTTAGATTTTATTTTTTTTACTTAACATATATATATATCTTATATAATACATATTTAGATTTACTATACTTATTATTATTTATACCATATCTCTATAAATATAACTATTATCAAATATCTTATTTTATATACTCTATCATATTTACTATCCTACTCCAATTTGACTCCCTTTGACTTCATTCCTACTTTATTACTAAATAGGTTACTTTATTTTTTCCCCTTTTTTTTCCATTACACCTTTTTTACTTCATTTTTTATTTATTTTACTTCATTTGCGTTCATTTTACCCCATTTTACCTCATTTTTACCCCATTTTACTCGATTTTATTCCATTTTACTCGATTTTACTCGATTTTGACTCTATTTTTACTCCATTTTCACTCCACTTTTAGTCTATTTTACTTCATTCTTACTCCATTTTTACTCAATTTTTACACCATTTTACTTCATTCCTACTTTAGGACTAATCCATTTTTACTTGATTACTACCCCAATTTTACTCAATTTCACTCAATTTTTAATCCATTCCACTTCATTTTACACCGGTTTTCTCGATCCTTACACCTTTTTACCTCATGTTTGCTCCATTTCTACTGTTTACCACCCCAATTTAGTCCATTTTACTTCATTTTTCCTTCATTACTACCCCATTTCGACTCCTTTTCTGCTTCATTTTTATTTTATTCTACACTAAATCTACCCTAATTCTTCCCAATTTTGACGTTTTTATTATTATCATATTACCACAAAAAAAAGACCAGTACACGCCATTTTTACGCCTTTTCTGCTTTATTTTACTCCATTTTTACCCCATTTTTACCCATTTTTACTCCATTTTTACCCCATTTTACTCCATTTTTACCCCACTTTACCCCATTTTACTCCATTTTACTCCATTTTGACTCCAGTTTCCCTCCACTTTTAGTCTATTTTTACTCCATTCTTACTCCATTTTTACTTCACTTTTACTTCATTTTTACTTGATTACTACCCCAATTTTTACCATTTCTACTCTATTTCACTCTATTTCACTCCATTTTACTTGATCTTTACACCTTTTTACTTTATTCCTACTTTAGGACTAATCCATTTTTACTTGATTACTACCCCAATTTCTCTCAATTTCACTCCATTTTTAATCCATTTCACTCCATTTTACTCCATTTTACTTGATCTTTACACCATTTTTTACCTCATGTTTGCTCCATTTCTACTGTTTTACCACCCCAATTTAGTCCATTTTGACCCCATTTCTACTATATCACTACCCCATTTTGACTCCTTTTCTGCTTCATTTTTACTTTATTCTACACTTATTCTTGACAATTTTGACTTTTTGATTATTAAATTACCACACTATTTCTACTCCATTTCTCTCCATTTTTCTCCATTTTTCCTCCATTTTTACTGTTACCCAGTTTTTGCACGATTTCTGCTCCATTTTTACTTCATTTTGACTTCATTTTACTTCATTTTTAGTCCATTTTCTGTCCATTTTCAACTTCATTTCTACACAATTTTTTACTCTATCACCACTTCATTTTTACTCCATTTTAACTCCAATTTTCTCCGTTTAACCCCATTTTTCTCCATTTAACTCCAATTTGACCCCATTTTACTCCATTTTTGCTTCCTTTTTGCATCTTTTTGACTCCATTTCTACACAAATTCACTTCTTTTTCACTCCATTTTACTTTATTTTTATACTATTTTTACCCATTTTTAGTCCATTTACACTAAATTACTACCCCATTTCACCTCATTTTTTCTCCAATTTCACTACCCGATTTCTGCTTCATTTTTCTTTATTTTTCTTCATTTCACTCCATTTTACTCCATTTTTAGTCCGTTTTCTGACCATTTTGACCTCATTTGACCATTTTCACTCCACTTTTACTTCATTTTTACTCCACTTTTACACCGTATTTAATCCATTTTTACTCCATTTTAACACTGTTTTCCTGCATTTCTACTTTATTACCATTGCATTTTTTTATTTCTACACAATCATTTACCATTTCTACTCCATTTCCCTCCATTTTTGACCCCATTTTACTCCATTTTGACTCTATTTTTACACCACTTTTACACCAATTTTATTTCATCTTTACTCTACTTTGTCGCCATTTCTACACCTTTTTTACTTCATTTATACTCCAATTTTCTCCAGTTTTACACCATTTTACTTCATTATAACTTCATTAATACCCCATTTCCACTCCATTCTTACTTCATTTTTACTTTCACACGATTTCTGCTTCATTTTTACTTCATTTTTGCTCCCTTTAGACCCCATTTTCACCTCCTTTTGACTCCCTTTAGACCCCCTTTGACTAGTCTTATTTTGGCCAGTTTTCCTTTGACCAGTCACTTCTGCCGAGTCAATTTTATGATCTACAACTACATATAATTAAAAACCCACTACACATCGTCAATGTAGAAATATAAATATGATCTTCTAGGGCTTCTTTTTCTTGACCTCATGACTGCTGTATTCGTTTTTTACGTCATATTTTCTGATATATACTTCTTTCGGACTCGACGGGTCCACTAGCCGGGACTTTGACGAATTAAATCCGATTGTTGGACTAGAAACACGGGGAAATGGGGTTCCTTCATTGCTGCGTGTTGCATGCAGGCCATGCATATCCATCTTATAATCTCTTCCAAGTACACCACAAACTACATTTTTACGAATCTAAAGGTTGTAATCAATTTTGGGCGGTGCCGTTTATTACTTGACGTTTTTGAGCGGCGTTTTAGCTCGATTTGGTGACCCAGATTCGGCCCATACTTCGTTCGCAACGGAATTAAATCCTACAAACTTCCAAAACCTAAGAAAATTGCAAGCGAAACTCCATCCACCTGTGCACTGGTGATGTTTGTCACCAAATTCCCTGTTCATTTGGGTGATTGGCTACTGTTTCACTTTAAATGTAGCGGATTTCCTGACCTACCTCTTTAGCCAAATGATGATAATTGCCATAAGACCCCGGACGACACTCTTAAGCGTCTGTTTAACAGTATCGCTTTCTGAATATACTAAAATTAGGTGCTTAGTGTACTTTTAATCGGTTTCCTGCATATAAGGCAGTAACAAAATAACACGATACTGGCTTCTTTAACCCCATTAAAACACCAAACAATTGAATTCGTGATTGCCAGGAAACTACTATTTGGTAATACTCTTGAGTTGCTGTCCAGAACCACCTGGGAATATTTTATGAGCCCCGCACGACTTCGAAATACAGACCCAAATCCACATCACCTCTCTCTTAACCATCCCATTACTATCTTACTACCCAATTTTACTCAGTCAGTATCGAGAGAGAGAGGAATGTTGTGTATTCATCCCCAGAGGTATATGCAGTCCCCGGCTATAGTTACAAAAATACCACTTTAATCCGTACATTCACGAGCTAGCTTATTCTTTCTACACCAACAACCATAATAAAGTAAGCTTTAGCCAGGGCCCGGCGTGGAATAAGCACATGCAGGAAAAAAAAGACTAATACACGTCCCGGCATAACACTCCACCAAACTCCAGCCACAGCACGCCCCAAACTCCGAAAAAAAAAAGGACTATTTGCCAATATCCTCGAACCAAAGGTCCGGGTGGTCATGGATGAACGTTTTCATGAGCAGTTTACACTCAGCATCGTCCAAATTGACGACTTCCACTCCCAGGGCCCGAAGCAGATCCTCGGCGCCAACGAAATTGGCGTTTTCGCCCATAACAACCCGCCTGATCCCGTACATCATACAAGCCCCTGAACACATGGCACACGGCGACAAGGTGGTGTACATTGTGCAGTCCTTGTACAAGGCACCCGGCAAGCGGCCAGCGTTCTCCAAAGTGGAGATTTCGCCATGTAACGTGGCCAGGTTATTCTGGATCCTCAAGTTATGGCCCTGGCCAAGAATCCGGCCATCTTTATGGATAAGGGCGCCTCCAATGGGGATTCCACCCTCGGCAAGGCCTTGAGTTAGTAAAATGGGCCAAAAAAGCGGGAAAAAAGCGGGAAAAAAGCGGGAAAAAAAGCATGGGGGTTGCTAGCGGCCGGCTCTAGATGTACGTACCCTTTTTAGCCTCAGCCAAGGCGATCTGCATTCCTTTTTGGTCGTCGAACGTCATGGTGTGGAGAAGAGATGAAGTTGATTCTCATCGCCTTGGGTGCGCGGAGCCTGCGCTGTGTGCAGGCGGTCGCATGCAACCGTCATTCAAAACCGCCCGAGTCCTTCCACGCACGACATAATGATGCTAGTGTGCAGGACAATAAAATAATAGGCAAAATGGACAGCCATATTGATAATAAATTGAAGCTATCTGCAGGCAATGCATTAAAGCACTTAGCCGGAGCGAGTAGATTTTAGCGGAACTGCATATAAGAGTGATTGTGTACAGGATAGTGAGTTTATGTACAGTAGTTATCCTCGGTATTGGACGTATCCTCGGTTCGGCTCACCAGTAAATCAGTACACCACCAAATACCGTACTTTAGCCACGAACTTTCTTCTCACTGTTTTACAGGGATTCATGAAATAATAAGGAGATTTAATGCCATGGACATGTACTGTATGTAACGTGTTTTGTACTGTATATAATGTGTTCGTACTGTATATGATGTGTTTGTACTGTATATAATGTGTCATGTACTGTATATAATGTGTCATGTACTGTATATAACAAGATTAGTACTCCCCGTACTGCTAAGATGAGTACCACATCAAACTTATTTAATTCAAATGTACATCCGTCAGATTGAGGTGGCCCCAAAATCTAAACTGGTCTTGAATTTACAGGAGAAACGTCACTAGTCCAAGTCCCTATGCAGGAAAACGTCACTAGCCGCAGTACAATATGCCGGAAACGCACTAGTCCAAGTTCCATGTGCAGGAAACTTCACCAGTCTATCTCTGAAACAAGTAATTGACAAAGTGGAGCTTCGTACTGCAAAAAGTAGGATTTCCTAGAAAGTCGTAGTCCTATAGTCAGTCACTGAGCGTTGAAACTTGGACAGAAAGAGTAGGCCCTTCATCCTCTTTTCTCCGAAAACGTAAGTCACTCTCCTGAAACTCAGAGACTTCCCTGAAACTCAGTGACTTTCGAGACTCAAAGACCTTTTTGGGCCAAACCTTTAGCCAATTCCTTTCCTTTCCTAATTTGTCAAATCCAAGGCCATGCTTTTAACCTTTTCAAGAAAAGAGCGCCAGATTCAGATGAAAAACCCTTCGTTTTTGACCTCTTTTCCCAGCTCACCGTTTCCCATTTCCGTCCCTTCCTCAGAACCTCCCCAAATTCTTTGAAAAAGACTCAAAAAAAACTTCAATTAAAACCAAATCCTCCAAACATCTCTTCATCTCTTCATCTCTTCATCTCTTCATCTCTTCATCTCTTCATCTCTTCATCTTTCAACTTTGACCCTCACAGCTCGATCGTTCTGGATGATTCTGAGACCAATAAAGAGAAATCCAAGTATCTTTTGAAACTGTTCAAGAGGCTAAAGATGGAGCTAGAGATGAAGCTAGAGATGAATTTGGACATTTCCAGCTCGAAACAAAAACCTCTCATAGCAAAGACTCACTTCTTGAGGATGCTACTCTTTCCGTTCTTCCAGCAACGGCCACAGTAATTCCCAAAAGCTCAATTTTGAAGGTCTCAATTCCAAAAACTCATTTCCAAGAGCTCAATTCCAAAGCTCAATTCCAGTTCTCTATTCCAAGCTCTTGACTCCAAAAGCTCAATTCCAAAAGCTCTCAATGATTGGGGCAACTTCTCAAGACTCTCCATCAAGAAATCAACAAATCAAAATCAACAGATCAAAATCAACAAATCAAATCAAGAAATGAGCTTCTGGATTATTCTTCAAAAGATAAGACAATCTTCAACAAAAAATCAATCAAAGAATTCTAGTACCTCTCGTCGGAGCCAACGCTTTCGACTTGAAAACTCTGGTTCTTCCTTACCATAAAAACCAAGCACCCAATGCCGCATGAGTTTGATTTGATAAAATTGATGGCCACAATTGCATCTTCTAAATTGCACGGAATCCATCGCCTCTTGCTCCTAGAACCTTCGGAACCTTTCTTGAAGTCACAGTATACACCAAACACATCTTAACGGATTTCGAGAGCCAAGTGGCTAATCTGTAATCGACTAGAGAAAGAAGTTCAAGCGATTCTCCACATGTACTGCGCTATCTGAGTCCCATCCAAAGTCCACAGTTTGTGGTAAGTACAGATTGGTCTGTTCAAAAATAGTTACATGATCCTCTTATTTCGGGTGGCATTTGTCCATGGAGTGTCCAGCTTTACCCCAGCGGAAGCATTTCCCAGTTCCACAAAATGTCTTAGAAGGTTCTTTCTTGAAGACTTTGAAGGGTCTTCTCTCTGGTCTTTTCTTGATGGTCTTCTCTCTGGTCTTTTCTTGATGGTCTTCTCTCTGGTCTTTTCTTGACGGGTGTTTCCTCGAATCTGACCGACTTAATGTTCTTGATTTCAAGGTTCTGTCTCATCTGAAAGATCAATCTTTGACAGAAAAGACTTGACATTTCATTGATGGGAACGGCAAGTGGTTTTTTCTTGAAGAACTTGTTGCATACTTTGATAACCAGTTTAGCGTCGTGATGATCAGTCAAGAGATCTGCAAAGAGTTGAACTTCCTTTAATTCCATGAATTAAAGGTTCCGTGGTCCTCCCGATGAGTAAGGCACTTCCATGAATTGAAGAATTAGTAAGGCATTTCCATGAATTGAAGAATGAGTAACGCAATGTTCAGCTGAGTATACATTCCCTCCCAGGTTTTGGAACTTGGGGCCTGTTTCGCGAAGTACTTAGGGTGTTTCGCGAAGTAGTTGATTATGTAATGCATCATCAGCGCCTTAAGGAGCATATCTGAAACACGGGCCAATATAGATAGTAGGTATAGTAATCCAGGTTCCATCAATGTGTTTGTATGTGGGAAACCATACATTATCTTCGCACTGAGAAGTAGCATTTGCATCTCAAGCGCATCGACTGAGCCTCTCACCACAGCCAGCCATGAATTGACCATCAAAATATGAAGCAATCCCTTTGTTATATAATTGGAAAAGGTGGATGAGATGAAGGAGCAAGCGGGACAAGATAATCAGGAAAGATAGTCAATTTCACATAATCAGATTCACCAGATTCAATAATCAGATTCAATCAGACTCAGGGATCGCCTACTTATATACTCAGAGCTGCAGGTTCGGTGGCAAATGCAGACACAAATGCAGGTTCGGTGGCAAATGCAGACACAAATGCAAGTACAGGACGTATCAGATGTGAAACAGTCGAGCATATATAAAGCGGCCGCGCCCACCACACCATTGTGTGAGGGAATTGCGTCCCTCGGGTCGGTTTTAGCGTACTCTGAATTCGGTTCACCTTTATTATGCATTCCAATCTGAAACTACAGAGAAGGTGAATATAACGGGACAATGTGGAGTTCCGGGCGCTTATAGACCGGTAGTAAAATACACTAGTGTTCTAGCTGTACGAGAGAGCTTTAGTGTGCAGTCCTTGGCCGGGGTGGCAGACTTTTCCAAAAAAAAAAAAAAACTAGCTGAAAGACCTATTCTTGAGCATCAGCCCTTTGAGTCGGATAATCAATGGCAAGTTATCAATGACCCCTATTACTCGTGTGATTTATGGGGTAATCGAATGCGCATGGTCTTGAATGAATACCCAAACTTACCCAAGAAGAGTTGTACTGAAGTCGAGGTCTATCTTTTGCCTTATGATCAAGAAATTGTCCCACATACTAACTCTCTTTATGTCGGCATGCCATGGTACCGGTACCTTTTTGCAAAATTCAATGACACTTTTGAACCACTTTCTGGTTGGTCTCTGGGTCTGACATCACTAGTTGTTCTTGACGTGATGTACGCCTTGAAGATGTTGTCGTCCATGTAACTTTCGGCAATCTCGAGAATTTCCTTCTCCACTTGCTTAAGGTCCCGGCCAAAAAGACGTATGTTGCCGTATCAGTTGAGAAAGATTCTGCGTTGTCCACTAACATTTCCCGTACCTTGTCTGGGTCTTCATAGTATACCCAGATGTATGCAGGCTTCTTCTTCAAGACCAACGCTTTCACAAGTTCAGCTTCGAATCAACGCTCTCATGATCTGGCACGTGAGTCTCATTGGCTAACAATAACTCCTTTAAGTAGGGAACTTCTGTAGTCATTTCTTCGCTTGTATTTATTGATTTCTAGTCTAGGGAATCCTTATTCCTTCTCCCAAGCTAAACTGATCTGATGGTGTCTTTCCATACGGTGGAAAACCTCCCACCTTATATATCCAAATGACTGGCCTGAATCCGTCGGAGAATAGTTCAAGGAAGAGAAAAGTATAATTGCGCTGTAAAAAAAACTGGGGGGATCGCATATTTATATACCGCGAAAACAGGCGGTTTTGTGGCCAGAAACAGACGGTGTGGTGGCAGCAAAAATGTGAAACGCGCGGGGGGTGCGAATATAAATTGCAGCCAAATCCGCTTCTCAATACTTTCACCCTTTTTTTCAACACTCATCGAACTTCCACCATCTTTTTTCAACACCCTCTTTTTTCAACACCTCCCGGAGGCTTATATCCTTCATGTGTGATTCTATCAGAGGGCTGTGATTGGCCAGTGATAAGAGTCATCGCCCCCTCGTCGGTGTCATCGACCCTTTGTCGGAGTCATCGCCCCTTCGTCACCGTCTCTGCGTGAGGGGATATTATTAGAGATCATTCATTGGTTACAGATACTCCACTGGTCGGCTTTATACCCAAGAGTGGTTAATACCTCCGTGTTTCATCTGTATCTCCGCATACTGAACTGAGGAGTACATTCTCCTCTTGTTGAGTTTCAGTATGCTGTACATATGAGACGTGCGAGTCTCATATGTTCAACAGATACTGTCTAGATATTGGGACAAAGTAATATTTTAGACATCACTGGTCATATCTCACGTTATTGATTTGACAACATCATTACCGTACTAACTACATAAATGATGGTATGAGCAAAATGGTGTGCATACATAAGTGGATGATCCTTATTACGATAATTATTTCAGAGATGATGCATGATTCCCAAAAAACCTAAAGCTAAAATCATTCCCGGGTATTTCTATTAACTAAGCTTG
Source organism: Metschnikowia hamakuensis (assembly GCA_002370815.1). Classification (NCBI taxonomy): domain Eukaryota; kingdom Fungi; phylum Ascomycota; class Pichiomycetes; order Serinales; family Metschnikowiaceae; genus Metschnikowia; species Metschnikowia hamakuensis. The sequence goes on from NKZZ01001310.1 coordinate 9,465, forward strand.
ATTTCTTTTCGAGAGACAGCAATGGCAATAACTCAATTGTTTTGTTTGGAATATTAACCGTATGGGCTGACGCGTCTTTACCATTGGTCTTTTTTGCAGAAGTTGATCAAACCTTNCTTTGGAATAGTAATTGTATGGGCCGACCCGTCTTCACCATTGGTCTTTTTTGCAAAAGTTCATCAAACATCGTTTCTTGCTCCTAGAACCTTCGGAACATTTCTTGAGGTCTTTACCGATTTCAACATCCAAGTCTTCCAACCTAATGAGATACTGCTCAATCGTTCCTGCTGCATCTAATGATATAGGACTTGGTTTCTTTCTCAAGATGTACTCCGTGAAGCTGCGAGAATAATCAATTGGACTCCCGCAAGAGGCTTCAATTTCCAAACACCAATTGACTTATGGAATGAGTACGAATAATCTCCTCCATCTGTGAAAGAAATCATCTTTGGTTCTTTGGTGTATGTGACACTTCCAGTTCCCAAATTCGATTCCAGTTCCCAAATTCGATTCCAAGTTTGACTCCAGAGCTATCCCATGTCTACACTTAGGAAAGGGTGTGCAGAGACATGCCGGACGCTTATATTCCCCAGAAACAAAGCGAAACTTCGAGTCAAATGATATATGTCCGACTGAACACAGGTTTCAAGAAGGGCTCAACGATGGAATATCACTTGGTTTATTTCTCAAGATGCTGTACATCTTCTCTGGGTCTTCATAAGATACCCAGATGAATTCTTCCTTCATATATTCCACTAAGGTTCACACGAGTTCAGCTTCGAAGATTGGAGCCTTCGAATTCTGACTAAGAGTATATTTGAGATGTATATTCGAGGGACGTGATCCAGAGCCCATAACCTGTTGCGTGGTAGTGAATACTTTCGCGTAAAGATGGAACACCTACCACTTTGGTCTCAATTAACTCGAACAAATGTCTGCAATCGAATCAGTGTCGGAAAAAAACTGGGCAAAATCTCCGCCACTTCCTCTTCAAAACAAGACATTCACACGGAAAAAATATCGGGAAATGGCCGATTAACAGCTTTAGAGGCCAGAATGGACGATTCAGCCCAGTACTAAATCAATTCTTGTACTGAATCTCCCTAGGCTTTCCAAGGTTTCCACGATCGCCGTGGCTAGCGAAAAATGGAGAGAGTGCCCGTTCGGTCACCGACAATAAGCAATTGTGGGCCTCGGTTTAAAAGGCCAAGAGCCGTGATTTCGTCTTCAAAAAGCTCGGCTTTGGTCTCGGCCTTTTCATAGCTCACCGCCAAATCCCGGGCCACCTGGTTCTTGTAAAACGTGCTTTTCCCTCCAATCTGCACCGAGTCCGGGACACTTTTGAGGTCCCATACCACCACCCGTTTATCTGGTGTTGCCGTGACGAGCTGGTTCAACGTTTTTCCGGAGGAAATTAAGCAAGTGTTTGAGTTGCGCATGGGAGGCTCCAAATCTAGGGAAAACCCGGTGAAAAGCTCGGAAACCGCCTGGTCCGGAGCCACTTTTTGGAGGTGGTGCTTGCGGATTTTGGGCGTTGAACATGAGCTGAGCACTTGTCTGCACTCGAACTCGGGGATTTCCCAAACCGTGACTTCCGGTTCGTCGCCTCCTCCCACCATGCCAAAAATAGGGCCTCGGTGCACCCCGGACCTCGAATCTTCCTTCAATTCCGGCTCCAATTTTTCGCTTTTTTCTTTGGGTTCGGGCACCATCACCAACTTCTCAATGGCCGACGTTTCTCTCTGGTCCACCTTGACCTTCCATGCATTCACTAGCACCCGAAACCGCATGTCATATAAACAAAGAATGCCCTCGGAAGTGCCCAAAAGAAGCCAAGTTGAATTTGAAACGAGGGTTTTCGGAATTCCATATGCCGGAGGATTCAAGAGTTCAAATTCCCTCTTTCCCGTGATCACATTATACCCCACGACTGCACATTGCGAGGTCAAGGCCACCAAAAGAGTCTTTTCCTCATATTCCAAGAATTCCAAAGCCGTAGCAAACCCTTGGGTCAAGGCAAATTGTCTAATCTGCGAAACCTTGCAAATCTTGATGATTTTCCGGTTCTTTCCCCGCACTATGTGCACTCTGAACACCCCGATTTGGCCCTGGGTCGTGGCAGCAGCGAAAACAAACCGGTGGGGCATGAAGATGATTTCAGAAATTGACCCTTCGAGCAGTACACTGAGTCGTGCGCTTCCCAGATTCAACGTTTCCACCTTATGAGAATCCCAAACTCTCAAAACGCCCGTTTCCGAGCCCGAAACGAAAAACTCCGAAAATGGAGCCACGGCAAGTTTCGTCACCGCCTCAAGACTATTGCTATTGGCGTTATTCTTGAACCGAGCCACTCGGATACCTTGCACTGGTTGCGAGCCCTGGGGTTCCTTGCTTATTTTGGCAATCGGCCCAAACTCCCCGAAATCATCCAAAGTTGGCTGGAATTCCATGTTTTCAAGGTACCGGAGGATGTACGGGTTCAGCCCGGCGAAATTGTGTCTCATGGTGGAGGTGATGATTTTGTCATTGGAAATGGAGAACATTCGGGTGAACCCCGGGTTTCTCTCCTGCACCGAAGCCCCCGGGAGTGAAGCCCCTGCATCGAGAGGAGAGTCGATTTCTCCAAATGCGTTCATTTGGCTTGTCTGCAAAGAAGCACTTGCCTTTTTGGGAACACCAGTTCCGGCAAGAGATGCACTGGAACCTGCAGGTGCAGGAACAGAAACAGACACCGTAGAAACACCGGCAACCCCCGAGACTTCCTTCTCCTTTCCAACTTCAATCAACTCAGTTTTATACCGCACTTCAAAGAATACCGTCTTGGGCGGAATGTTCATCGTACTGGCAAGCTCAAAGTTGCGCAGATGGCTCGTCTCCCGATAACTCCTCAGACGGGAAATTCCCACCAAATAATCCTTAAGTGCAAATACCTTCCAGAGGTCTTTGACGTCCAAACCAACAGCCTTTAATTTAAGCACCCAGCTGCGGTCCTCGGACGAAAGAGGCAAATCTGACCCGGGACTCTCCATTGGCGCATTGTGGCCACTCCCAAGGTAAACCAGGCGGCCCAAGTCCTTGGAATACGAAACAAGCTTCTTTTTCCCATTGTTTTTGATGATGGAAATGTTTTTTTGTTTCCAAAAAAGCGATTTGGCCGTCGATTTGTGGAGCCACGTCAACGATAACTCAAACACTCGCTGGCTCACCGGCTTCACCCAGCATGGGTATAATGAATCCCACAGAAGAACGGAAACATCATACGCCAAATATGTCTTGATCAAAGGGTACAAGAAACAAAAGCGGTCTGCATCCAGCAAGTTCTCCGAAACGGCCAAAACAAGGCACATGACCAGCTGGCGAACCCATTCATTGGGCTGAAGCACCAACGGAAGCGAGTGCTGAAGGAGCTCTTTATAGATGGCCAAGGCATTGAACTCGGCCATTATAAGCTTTTCCCGGACGAAAAAAACAAAGATTTCAAGGGCCTTCAACACCACAAGCACCTCATGGTCGCCCAACGTCTGGAGAAGAAGCGGAATGAGGTACTGCTCAAAAGCTAGGATTCCAATGAAGTTGCCAATGCCAATGAGCGACAGAAGAAACGCTAGCCGGAGCTGGTAGCTGGCATCGTTAAGGTACGTGATCAAATGGGGTAAAATCACATCGTTTGTTTTGTCCACGCCAAAGTACTGGCAGAGCGGAAGGAGGTTATTGACGAGGCTGATTCGGATATCCACATTGGGCAGAGTCAAAAGCGACTCGGTGATCTCCGTCACCTCCGCCTCCAATTTCACCACATCACCTCCTTTTTTTTCCTTTTCTTTATCTCTTCCCGTATCGCTTTGGCAAAGACCATCGAACCGACTGCTTATACGGACCAAATATGGGAAACATTGGGCCATGGTTTTCTTGACATGGTCAAAATCCGCCTCAAATTGGCTCCCCATGAAAGCCACGGCCCGGAGTTTCGGCACGATATATTCCGGGAAAAGGTGAACGTTAACCGAGTTCACCGAGGTGCATGTTTCCAATACATTGGTCACGCCCACCAACGCCACGCTGGCCACTCGGGACGAAACATGGCACGTGCCTAGAAAGTTGGCCTCCTGCATCGAGGCGTCCACCTTTTGGCTGATTTCCACGAGGAAATCCTCCACCATCTGGAAAAGGTACGGCACCGACCGGTCGAGCTTGGCTTCATCGAGAATATGCTCGGAAAGTGCCAAAATAAGCTCACAAGCCTTGACTTTGTTTTCCGGCCGCTTGAGCGTGCTGACCAATGAGAGCACGGCATTTAAAAGGATTAAGCACCCGTCATTGGTCCCGGCCTGCGCCTTGATCCGGTAAGCCTGCATTCCGGGGAACTGTAACCGGTAATACGGAAATCCCCGACCATCCTCTTGACCTTTTAGATCTTTTAGATCTTTTGGTTCTGCTTCTTTTGGTTCTAGATCTTTTGGTTCTGGAGAGATTCCCAATTTGGACGAAAGAGAGCCGAATTCGGCCCAAATGTGCTCGATCCGGAGATCGCTGGGCGACTTATTCGGGTCCGTCAGGATAAACCGGGACGTCGTGTTGAGCTCATAAAGAAAGGCATGGAGATGAGCGAAAAAGGAAGGAAATATGGGGTTTTCCAAGAGGTCACGAGCCCGAGGCCGCTTTTCCGGGTCCAACGATAAACACAGCTGCACCATATCCTGCATCGAGTCCGGGAGAGCCAGCACATTCAAAGGAAACTCCCCCTTCTTATACTTGTAAAGGTCGGAGAGGGTATATGCAGGCTCGCCGTTTTGGTACAACTCCAACACCACACAACCAAATGAAAACACATCATGAGGCGCCAGCGCCAATTGCAGTCCGCCATTCTTGGAATTCCCGCTGTAGAACCGTTCCGGAGCCAAGTAGCACGTGCGCCGGTTGGACAGGTCAAAGTAAAAAGCATATTCACTGGGGTTATTTTCCGGGAGTTCCGTTGGTTTGATGTGGGCCAGGAAATCCGTCACCACTAGCCAATTTCCACCGGTAACAAGCAAATTCTCCGTCTTCAAGTCACCATGGACTATTCCACATTGGTCGTGCACCGTGCACAAGATCAGAGCCAATTGGTAAACCAACCAAAGCTTCTCCACGCCGCCAAGAAACGGCGCCATGGATATCCGATCATAAAGGTTGGTCCGGCCCAACTGCCGAACCAAATATCCCGCCAGATCCGTCTCCACGATCTTGGACCAGCCCAAAATGTTAGAAAACGGCTCTAAAACCGCCGCTTCTCGCGCCACGCCACCAATGGCGGCTTTTAAATCCACGGGGCTTTGAGGCGGCTTTATAAGCACTTTAATAACCACAAGCGTGTTTGATTTGGAATCGTACGCCTTGATGGTTTTAAGAAACCGCGTGTTGTTGATGATACCAAGGAACTGGTAGTCCTGGAGAACGTCCACGTATGAGCGGACGGCCACTGTTTGCGCATGAGGCGCTTGGAGGGAGAGCGTGGCGCCCATTATGTGGTATAAGGTGGAGTGGGGATTTGTGTGGGAGAAGGTGTAGGAATTGGAGAAATGTGTAGAGGATTGTGTGGTGAGTTGGTGTAGGAGGATGTGAGACTGGGGCTGGGTGCAGGAAGATGCGAGGCTAGCCTATGTGCAGGACGCTAAAGAAAGAAGATACTCAAGAAGCTTTTATAGACTTTTCTGGTACGGGGTAGAATGTTTCAGGTTAATAAGAGAATGTTTCAGATTTTTTAGACTTTTTAGGCTGTTTCGGTTGTTTGGGTGCTGGATGTTTGTTGGTGTATTGAGACAAGGCACTGTGTGCAGGACAAAACCATAATGATGGCAGAACAGGAGGATACTTGGAGAACAAATCGGATATATATACATAAATTGCTTCAGTGAACAATGAAGTATGGATTCATGGATTTAGGGAGTCCTAGGGGTGGTTTGTGGGATATTCGTGCATTTACATGCTGTAGTATATGCAGGATTTGAAAAAATACTTAAAGAAAAAGACGAAGTCACAGATACGCATATTCCCTGGCAATCCTCCTTTTTCGGAAAATGAATTTGAGTTTATGGTGCTGTTTAATTGGTGTTTAGGGGGTATAAGTTATATGCAGGACATACTAGGGTGTACAGGTTTTATTGGCCACAAAGATACAGCTTTAGGTTTAAAGTAGTTTCATGGATGTTTAACAATTACTTGAGATTGTTCTTGGGGAGCAAATCTTCAAATCCTGGACAATTCGAATTACAGCTATATGCAGGACATTTCTATAAGTGTTTAAAATTTACACATTGATTCAACAAGAGACGCCTCTCCAAACCCTTCGAAACAGGGTTCCAATCTTGTCAGGATACCATTTAATCGGCTTAAAACTTGAAATTTCGTCTAATATACAAAATAGGGAGTATATGCAGGATGACCCAAAATTTCAAGTCAAGTCAAAATCTCTTACAAAATCCACAAAAATCTAATCAGCAGCTCTACAGATTTTTAATCATGTGAAGTTGAAATTGTGCATATTTACGAGAGGAATTTGCATATATACGAGAAGAATCTGCAACTTTACGAGAAAAGATACAATTTTACGGGCAAAAACAACAATTTTACGAGACAAATTTGCATATTTACGAGAGAAATCTACATTTTTACGACAAACCCACAATTTTACGAGGAAAAACTACAATTTTACGAGAAAAACCACAATTTTACGACGAAAAAGCACAATTTTATGACAAAAATCAACATTTTTACGAGAAAAAAACAAAATTTTACGAGACAAAACCACGATTCTACGATGCAAAGCCGCAAATATACGAGAAAAAACTGCAAATTTACGACAAAAACCACAATTTTACGAGGAAAAACTACAATTTTACGAGAAAAACCACAATTTTACGACAAAAAAGCACAATTTTACGAGCTTCTAAAAATCAATGTCTCAAATTTTTAGACGGTCCCAAGTCAGTTCAAATTAACCGTCCACACTTGAACGTTTTCACCGGTTTAACTATGGGTTACTTACCGACATTTTTGAGCAGCTGGGGTAAAGCCCCTCTCCGGTACCTAAGGATGGTGACTGCTTATTTTTCATCTGATTAGAAGGTGTTGTGGTGTGGTTGGTTAAATGTGTTATGCACAATTTAGTTATATGCAGTATTGTGATGGTTTTATGCAGTACGACGCATTTATATACAGTCCTTAAAATTTTACCTGCAGTACCACCTTACTTATCTGCAGTCCAGTGCAGAATAAACACAATTGCAACTCCAATAAAAATACCAAAACCTATTCTTGCCAGCAGAATAGTTGCAAAAAAGTCTCCCAGGGACGGTTCGAACGTCCGATCTCAAGATTTCGCTTTTTCCATTACAGTCTTGCGCCTTAACCAGCTAGGCCACCGGGAGGTTCTTGTAAAATACGAAAATAACGGCGAGATCCAGACCCAGAAAGGACAAAAGGCTAAAATTAGCTTATTTATGAAAACTTAGAATTTTCTGGTATTTTTCACTTTTTTTCCAATGAAAATCCCCGAATTTTCGACATTTGAGGGTCCAGTTTGTCCATTTCACCTCTACAAATTCACAATATCACTTTTTAGGTCCACATATTCTTCATTTTTACGAGAATAACCACAATTTTACGAGAAAAAACTGCAAATTTACAAGAAAGACCACATTTTTACGGCAAAAACCACAATTTTACGAGAAAAAACTGCAAATTCACGAGAAATACCGCAATTTTACGAGAAATACCGCACTTTTACGGGAATTAACTGCAACTTTACGAGACATCCATAACTTTACGAAAACAGTCTACACTTTAAAGACAAATTCCACATTTTTACCAGACAAAAAGGGTAATTTTCCGGCACAAACTGACGCTTTTACGAGAGAAATACACCTTTACGAAGGAAAACTTGTAAATGTACGCACGAATTCTGCAATTTAACGAGAATTCCACACTTTTACGAAGAAAATCTACAATTTTACGAGTAGAATTTAGAGTTTTACGATGAAAACGGGTATTTTTACGAGAAAAAACGTAATTCAACGGGTAAAAAACCACCGATTTAGAAAAAAGTCAGTTTTACGAAGCGAAAACACGAAACAAGCAAGACAAACGTACATTTTTACAAGATAAATCTTTACATTTACGAAACCATTCTACAATTTTACGAGAAAAGTGCAGATTTCCGAGAAAAAACAACAATTTTACGAAGAAATTCTACGTTTTTACGAGAAGAACTTACACATTTACGAGAAATTGTACATTTTTACGAGAAAGAACAACAATTTTACGAAAAAAAGCCACAATTCTACAAACGATTCAACAGCTTTTTTCAGAAAAAACCACAATTTTCAAATAAAATGAACATTTTTTCAAGAAAAATTATTTTCAAACAAAGAATCCATAATTTTACGTCCAAAAAATTCACAAGAATCAACAATTTTACGAAAAAAGTACTTTTTTACGAGAGAAAAGTTCATTTTTACGAACGAATTTCATAATTTTCTGATCGTAAACTGTACTTTTACGAAACTTTCAACATTTTTACGAGAAAAAACGACAATTTTACGAGAAAAGTGCAGTTTTACGAAGGGAATGTACAATTTTACGAGAAAAACTTACACATTTAAGAGGCGAATCTTCAATTTTACGATGAAAAACGTAATTTTACGAGAAAATACACAATTTTACGAGACATTTACGGTTTTACGAAGAAAATGCATGAAACAAACGAGACGAAAACACAATTTTACGACAAACTACCGATTTTACGAGCAGTTTTTTTTTTTTTCGAATTTACGAAAGAATTATGCATTTTTACGACAAAAAACCACACTTTTACTGAAAAACCATAATTTTTTTGCAAAGGTGGAATACAAATTTACGAAAAGAGTTCATAACTTCTTGAAAAATGTACACTTTCACGAGTAAAAACGAAAATAATAGACAATTTTACGAAGAAATTATACAACTTTCCAAGAAAACTTCACAGACTTAAGAGAGAGCTTTAATTTGACAGGAAAATTTTACAAATTTAAAAGACAAACCATGATTTTATGAGAAACATACACTTTTACGACGAAACTCCACATTTTTACATGAAAAAACCACACTTTTAGGAGTAAAATTCGTACATTTACGATGAGAATCGTCAGTTTTACGAGTAAATACATGCGTTTACGAGTAAAAAGCACCGATTTACGAAAAACCTACAGATTTACGAGAAATTCCACACTTTTACGAGAAAAATGCATGATTACGACCCCAAAAGCCCAATTTAACGGGAAAAACCACACTTTTACGAGAAAAATGCATGATTACGACCCCAAAAGCCCAATTTAACGGGAAAAACCACACTTTTACGAGGAGAATTCGACGTTTTACGATAAAAAACTGTATTTATACGAAAAAATGCATAAGTTTACGAGTAAAACCCACCATTTTACGAGAAAACCTACAGATTTACGAGAGAACTCTACATTTTTACGAAGAGAAACTGCAATTTTACGAGGAAATTTACATTTTTACGAACAAATTCTACAATTTTACGAGAGTATTCAAAAGAATTAACAGATTGACCAGACAAAACGACACTTTTATGAGTAAAGTTTACGGGGAAGGTCTCCAACTTTCTATAAAAAAACCACAACTTTACCAACTAAATTGAATAATTTTACGAACAAAATCTACAATTTGGTGGAGATTTTTTGATTTTACAGGAAAACTGTACAAATTTACAAGACAAAGTCACGATTTTACGAGAAAATTCCATAATTTTACGAGAAAAAAGTGTAATTTTACGAACCATTTCTACTTTTTTACGAGAAATCTGCAAGTTTACGAGATACCCGCATACTTTTACGAGAAAAAACTACAATTTTACGATAAATCTGCAGTTTTACGAACAAAATCTACAATTTTACGACAGAAAACGGTACTTTTACGAGAAATATCTACATTTTTATGCATAAATTCTACAATTCCACGAGACAAACTTAGACATTTACGGGATAAACATCGATTTTGCCCAAAAAACTCCGAAAAACTCCGATAAAATGAGTAGATTTTACGATTTCGTTTTCACGAGAAAAGTGCAAAAGTTTTAGGGAAAAACCACGATTTTACGAGAAATTTCTGTACATTTTTTGAAACCAAAAACCACTTTTTACAGAAAATGAACACCTTTACGTCTAAAAACACAACTTTTCGAGAAAACTTTCGGAAATTGTGAGAGAGTGATTGATTTTACAGGCAAATTCTACAAATTTACGGAAAAAAACTACCATTTTACGAGAAAAAAACACAGTTTTACGGGAAAAACCACAAATATACGAAAGAAAACCACAAATTTACGAAAAAACTAAACTTTTACGAAACAAACCTGTACTGATATTCACGAATTCTTTACTTTTACGAAGAGAATTTACATGTTTCCAGAAAAAACCACAACTTTACGACAAGAAAACACCATTTTACGGGGAAAACAGTACTTTTTTCTGATGCAATATGCATTTACGAGAAAAAAACTACAATTTTACGAACGAAATCCACAATTTTACGAACAGATTCTGAAGTTTTACGAGAGAAATGCACAATTTTACGAGAAAACTACAATTTTACGAACAGATTCTACAAGTTTACGAGAACGTTGCAGATTTACGAGACAAGACTGCAGATTTACGAGAACGCTGCATATTTACGAGACAAAACCACAATTTTACGGGGAAAACCACAATTTTACGAGAAAACTGTACATTTTTACGGACCAAAGTCTACAATTTTACGAACCGGTTTTTTCTTTTACGGAAAAATCAACAATTTCACCAGATTTTTTACAAGAATCAACAAAAAAAACAGAAAAAACGACGATTTTATGAGTTGAAACTTTGCACTTTTTTCAAGAAAAATCCACAACTCTTGAAATAAAATTTTAAGTTTTTGTAAAGATTCAACCATTTTTTCAAAGCGAATCTACAATTTTATGAAGATTTGGTACAAATCTACAGGAAAAAAGCATAAATTTACGAGAAATTTCCATAATACTATGCAAGAATTTTAAATTGGCAGGAAAACTCCACAAATTTTCTACAAATTTACAGGAAAAAAGCACAATTTTACGAGAAATTCCATGATTTTACGATACTTTAGGGTTAAATTTCATGATTTTACGAGAAATTATACACTTTTACGAGAAAAACTGCACGTTTACGAGAAAAAACTACAATTTTACGAAATATTTCTACATATTTACGAGAAAAATGCAAATTTACGAGGAAAACCCGCATTTTTACTAGGAAATATGCATATTTACGAGAAGAAACTACAATTTTACGACAGAAAGCTGCACGTTTACGAGAAAAGTCTACATTTTTATGCAAAAATTCTACAATTTTACGAGAAGATCTTATACATTTTCGGAAAAATCTACAATTTTAAGAAATATTTCAAAAAAATCAACAGATTTACAAGAAAATTAACCAATTTTCCACACAATTTGTCCGGAGAATGTCGAGTTTTTATAGTAAACTTTCGATTTTATGCGAGAAAATGTGCAATTCTACGAGAGAAACCCACAATTTTACCAAAAAAAAACACAATTTTACCAAAAAAAAACACAATTTTACCAAAAAAGTCCACAATTTTACGAGAAAAACCACAATTTTACAGAAAAATCCTGAAAATCAAGGGAAATTCCACAATTTTTACGGAAACCCTTTGAATTTCTGAGCCAACGACTAAAATTCCCGAAATTTCCGAGCTGGAACTGTAAAGTCTCAAATTTCCGAGCCTAAAACATTGGCGTCCTGCATATAAACAGATATCCGAGAATTTTTTAGAATTTACTATTTTATGGACTTATGATTCCAAAAAAGCCAAATTGACGAACCTTTAGAGTTTCGATAAATCTATAAATTTACGAGCCAAAAACTACAAATTTACGAGAAAAATCCATAAATTTACGAGGAAATCCAAGTTTTACGAGCCAAAAACTACAATTTTACGAGACAAAACCACATTTTTACGAGACAAAACCACAAATTTACGAGACAAATTTGCAACTCCCAAATTTACAGCCATTTCCCCAACCGGTTCAATTCCGGCTTTGGAAATACGACATTTATTAATTCCGGTTCACAAAAAATCACCGGAATCCTGCATACAAACCAAGACATTACATAATTTCAAGTTCATAATTCAACACATTAATTTACATTATATCGGTTTTAGCCAAATTTTCAACTATTTTAATCTCTGAATCTTGGAAAAAAAAGATCCGGGGTTGTTACCCTCGGAACTCGCAATAGTATGAGAAAACACCCGTACACCAGGCAACCTCAGCAGAAAAAGGCCCCACGAAAACCGCCAATTTTTGCTCAAAATTGGAGAAAAAAGTCTTTATGTTTAAAAGAACGGCGTTTTCAAGGGTTTGGTGGATTTTGGGGTGTACAGGAGCAAAATCCATGGAGAAATGCCGATCTCAAGTCTTCTATTTCCGAGGGCACAATTTTACCGGGACAAATTCTACACTTTTACGAGTCAAAAGTTTTTGTTGGTAAATTCGCCAATTTCTTCAAATTTTTAACAATAAAACTTCACTTTACACTGAAAAATTGGCATTTTTTGGCCCTAAAAAGGACAAATTTGCCGATTTTCACATGCATAAATGTAAAAATCTCCAGGAAAAGGACGTTTTTATTTCAAAAATTCACCGAGGTTTAAAAAACGAAAATGCTATCAAAAATTTTACAAGTTTTTGATCCCACGCTTTTACGCGTCTGCACTTTTAAATCTACTATTTTACGAGTTGCCTATTTGGGAAATCAAGCAGATTTTACAAATTCACAGGTTCACAAATCCAATAATTGGTCTTGAATATCTTCAAATTAAACGTCTACAATTAACAAAAACTATCTAGAAAAGTATAATTTGACAAAAACCACAATTTTACGAGTCGAAATTGACGCGGCCTGTATATAAAAACCACAATTTTACGAGAACTTGCATTAAAAACCACAATTTTACGAGAACTTGCATTAAAAACCACAATTTTACGAGAACTTGCATTGAAAACCACAATTTTACGAGAACTTGCATTGAAAACCACAATTTTACGAGAACTTGCATTGAAATCCACAATTTTACGAGAACTTGCATTGAAATCCACAATTTTACGAGATCCCACGTCACGTGACTACATATGATGCACCCAATCTTGACCTTAATATCAACCCTTCTAGTATTACTATTCTTAGTATAAACAGGATACTGCTATTCTTGGCCCGGCTAACTATTCGTAGCATTCTTAATACCATGATTATTAGTATGGGTATACTAATCTTTCAGATAAGCAGTACATGCAGGCGAGGCATACTTGATGCTGGTGAAGAACCAAATTAAGAAAAGTTAGGTCACCTGACCATGCCCTAGCCACTAACCTTTCACCAACTATGGACTTCACTCATTCTAAGCTTAATCCCGTACCACTTCTGGACCACTTCTGGACCACTTCTGGACCATCTTTTCTGGAATACCAAGTAATAAATGGTAGCTTAGTATTGGATGCAGACACTCTGTTGAACATTAGAGTCGTATGAAGCAAGTCAGTAGCCAGTGTCTCGTAGGATACTCTTTAAAAGCTCCCAAACCAAACTGGTATCAATGCTGTCTGGTATCGATGCTTTCTGGTATCGATGCTTTCTGGTATCAGCACTAAAACAAGAGCCAGAGCTAGAGACCCTTTGGAAACCTTGACCAAGACTGATGACGTACCTTGCAACGGTATACGGCAGCACGCATACTCATCAATCAAATGGGCTTCCGAGCCTAGCGGTGAGCTAATGTTCTCAAGGCCATGAGCTGAGAATATCCAGCACTAAAGGCAGAAATGCCCACAAGGAGTGGGACCAAAGGCCAAGGACCAAGGCCAATCATAAGGATGAGATTTCCAGGAGATCGACGAAAAGGTCAAGGGCAAGAGCTCATCCAGAAGGAGGCCGGATCTCTTTCAGCGAGGACAGGAAGGTCAAGAAGGCTGAACAGAAAGTGAAAGGAGCCCAAACGCCAGGCTAATCTTGAGATCAAGTATAAAGTGCCTGCTTGCTCCGACTCTTAAAGAGGTTTGGTCCATGGGTGACGGAAATGGCGTATTGATGGGTTGGTATGATGTCTTTGAGCGCTAAACACAAGCTCTTGTATTCTCATTGGCTTGTAGTACCCAATGATAGTGTCTCCCATTCCTCTTCCGTGTTTATCCGGAATAAGTGATGTCAAAGTATGGTGATAGTTATTCCTTCTCGTAACCACGAAGACTCTTGTTCTGCCATGTTGGATAGCCCTGGTGTATCAAATATTCTTCCATGTCATCTAATACTGGAAAGACTAGCTGCACTGGAACAACTGCCTCGAACAGCTGCCTTGAATCCAACTGCCTCGAACAACTGCCTTGAATCCAACTGCACTCGAATCCAACTGTTATGCTTTCCTAGCTAAAGCATGCAGAAGGGTTGTAATATTTTCCGATATAACTTTGGTCTGGACCCGCAACAAAATAAAAAATGGCTGTGTTTTTTTCGGAGAGCGAGCCTCCTATTTATACACATTTTTTGTTTACAAACGCACATGGCTGCAAAGTCTGAAACATGGCGCGCGGCGGCCATGCGCGTGCACAAAAAGGCCACCCCCCTCATGCAACAATATAAAAGGCAGCATATCCCCCCCTTCTCTCCCCCTTTCCATTTTTTACATCTCCCCCCTCCTTCTCTCCTTCATTCCATTTTTTCCATTTCTCCCCTTCTTTTCCATCTTTTCCATCTTCCCCATTTTTTCCACTTCGTTTCGGAATTCGGTTCTACCTCTACACGACCTTCTTTCTAAACCACTGCTATGGGTTGAGGTCAGGATGGAGAGGAAACTGGAACAGAAGACCTTCTTTTCGTGGACAATGTTCCCATATGGAGAAGAACAGACCTTGTGGTTTTCAGCCTAAGGTCGTGATACCACAACCTGTCCATGAATCAATGATGAGTTTGTGAGTGGTGATGAAAAAAGATTATCAAGAAGAACATCATTAATGAACAATCTGATATTATTGGACATTACAATTACAGGGTTACTAACGGTGAGTTACTATTATTGGTCTGGTTATGCCTAGCTTACTATTCTTGGTAAATGGTACTCTTAGATATACTACTGTCAGACTACTACTACGACTACTACCACTGCTATGATCGTTATGACTATTATTGTTGCGCTGTTTCATATACAGCCACACATTTCGGAAAGACTACCTCATTGATCTCCGCTTAAGTAAGGGGAGGAGGTGCTTGGTTGACTCATGTGTGATCTTAGCTTGTCTTATAATTCAGTGCTGGAAGTGGTGGTTTGTTCTACTTATACTAGGGTGAATATCTGTTGTTCTCTTTGACAAAGGAGGCGACGGAGTTGCCTCTTATATAATTCCCTCAGCCAGGGTGTCCGTGGGCACAAGGTGCCCAAGGGTGTCGTCACGACGACACACTTCTCCTGTTATCCTTCGGTAACTATGTCAAAGATGTCCTCATCTGGACAGACTGCATGTGCAGTTCTGCATGTGCACATGCAGTCCGTTTAACAATTATGACTCTTGGAACAACCATGGAACAATTGTGAAAAAGCTCTGAATCATCATGAACCATGGATCTATCATGACCATTATGACTATCACTACAATGACTATGACTATGACTATGACCATGACTATGACTATGAATATGACTATGACCATTACTATGACTACTATGACTGATATGACTATCACTACGATGACTATGACTATGACTATGACTATGACTATGACTATGACTACTATGACTATGACTATGACTATGACTATGACTATGACTATGACTATGACTACTATGACTGATATGACTACTATGACTACTATGACTGATATGACTATGACTACTGTGACTATGACCATGACTCTCAGAACAACCCAGGAAAAATCGTGAAACACTTCTGAATCATCATGATGACCATGAATCTATGTCTACTATGTCTACTATGTCTACTATGTCTACTATGTCTACTATGTCTACTATGTCTACTATGTCTACTATGTCTACTATGTCTACTATGTCTACTATGTCTACTATGTCTACTATGTCTACTATGTCTACTATGTCTACTATGTCTACTATGTCTACTATGTCTACTATGTCTACTATGTCTACTATGTCTACTATGTCTACTATGTCTTTTATGGCACTTATGACTATGACCATTGTGACTATAATGACTGTGACTTTTATGGCACTTATGACTATGACTATTATGACTATGACTATTATGACTATGACTTTGACTACTATGACTATGTCTATTATGACACTTTTACTAGGACATGGTCTGCCAGCTTCTACCACGACTGTCTAATGGTGCAGGAGCATGGAATAGTGGCACTAGATCTGTGAGAAGAGATCGTGAGCTCCTACTGTCCACAATGTTTTCTATCTCTGTGGCGATCATTTATTTGTCGGGTCTCTGGTCTTGTTTGGTCTACTGCTTTAGTCTAATTCTTAGTATGGCCATGGTATGAACTATAGTCATTTTTCTTCTGGTGACCATCCCATTACAGTTACTATGACTACTACTAATGGTATAATATTTTTAGTATGACTACTATTCTTATTATATTTATTCTATGGTGATTACTGCTGAATCCTGGATTGGATGAAAGATTTGGTATGAATCGGGTGTATACTGTTTTTGGAGGAATCGTCGTGCCACCCTCGGAATGGTCACGTGACCCGTTCCAAATCTAGCTACAGTCAACATTTACGGTTCCCACAAAGATATGTAGGTCTTGACTTTACTCAGATTATGTCTACACTGCAAATTTGGTGAAATAGGTTTGGGTGACTGGATGAATTGACCCATGTGAATAGGTCGGATTCTGTATATAAGCCCCGGAATAAGCAGTTCCGAGGCATGTGCTAGTCACGTGCTTGTCACGTGCTTGTCACGTCTCTGTCACGTGTCTGACACGTGTTTCTCTTACACCACAATGACATACCCGTAAATCGCCACATCTACCCATTCTACTCTATTGTATAATCACATAATATAACAAGTACTAGTACTTAGATCTGTATCCTTCTATAACCACATCCACCGTGTTTATATGCAGTCCGAACCCCATTGCTAAACTAAACTAAAGATCGACGCTCTTGCATTCTTCATTTATACCTCAAGACTCACTGCCACTTATACTTGTATAGCCAGGTTTCAATTGAGTACACCTTTATTCCCGAAATGGGCTGGTGTTCGCTCAATCAACACCTCCATTGACTCGATCCAATTGGGCGAAGCCATTTTGCTTTGCATAGCTAGAGTGTTGCGTCAGAATGAACCATTGAATTTTCTCCGTCAATGTCTTCCGTCAATGACTAGCCAATAGGAGACTTCCTGGTTTGGTTTCCACTGCAGTATATAGTTCTTCTGCAGTGATTTGCCCAATTAAGGGTTGCACCATAGTCTCACCTGGACCAGCCTTGATTTGAATGTGCTGAAGATCAATCAATTCTCTTTTCCTTCTGAAACCCACTCTTCAATCTTTTCTCTCTCTCCCTCTCTCTCTCCCTCTCTCTCTCTCTCTCTCTCTCTCCCTCTCTCTCTCTCTC
>NKZZ01001310.1:27260-67896 GCA_002370815.1 Metschnikowia hamakuensis
CTCTCTCTCTCTCTCTCTCTCCCTCTCCCTCTCTCTCCCTCTCTCAGTGTCTGTGACGAGACCCAGTGCTTTCCTCGTCGGAAAGGTCGAAAGAGTCAAAGTTTCTGAGCCCATGCGTCTCCTCGTCTTGATAGTCCCCCCGATTCAATTGCATGGATCTTCTCACCGACGAAAAGCCCGTGATGCCATTGTCCATGGGCGCCATATCCTTGGAGTTATGAACTCCAAAAATCTCCCTGTCCAGACTATCCATAACCTTGCGAGAGATGTTCAACAAGTAAACGCCCGAGAAAATCACCAAGAACCCAATCAACAACGAGGTAATGTCCACGGTAGAAGAGGTGTTGAATCCCTTGAAGAGGATACACGACGCCAATAGCGTGAGCGACGTGAACGACACGTAGTACAAGGGATTGACGATGGAAGTATCGAACTGGTCCAATGCCTTGTTGAAATAAGTCATCTGAGCGGCGATACAGAGCGCCACAACTGAAATGAAGATGTAGGTGGACAAATGGAAGAACTGGTTATTGCCCAGAAGCGTCAATTTCAACGCGATTCCAAACGCCTTGATGGACATCACGGAGATCGACCCGACACTCGAGCAGATCGAGATGTACACCATGGGGTTGGTGTGGCCATATTTGGGCACAAGCTTGTAGACGTTAAACAACGAGTACGCTCCCACCATGAAAACGTAAAACATGAACCCGGGCTGCATGGCATACTGGAGAATCTCATCCACAGTCTCGATGTCCTTATCTGCTGGAGCATGAAGTAAAATGATCACCGAACCCATCAAGCAGATGGCACAGCCCATTTTACCCAAGATACCCAACTCTTCCTTCAAGAAAATCGCAGCGAGGACGGCTCCAATAATCACCGATAACGCCCCCAAGGGAGTCACCAACACCGCCGGCGCAAACGTGTAGGCGGCAAAGTTGGCCACCTCGCCAATAATCATGGTTAACATCCCGGCCCACCAAATCGGGTTTCGTAAGTATTGGTAGCCCGTTTGGTTGTCGGAGCCCCTGCGCTGGCTGGTATCAATAAGGCCCTTTTTTGTGATGATGAACGACGTGCCTATTGCTAGCGACGACGACATGGCAAGGCCCACCCCGATATATTTGTCAGCAACCATTTTGAACTTGTGATCAATCGATAGAGTCCAGAAGAAGCTCGTTCAAACGCGAGTAGAATTCAATAGAACTGGTCGGCACAAGAATAGAATGTCCCCAGGAATAGAATAGAATCGAATACAAATCAGGCTTCAAACGGAACGTGTAGTGGTAGCCAACTTGACAAAAAAGAGATGTGGATCGCAGTGTTTTGTTGGAGTAAAAGTAAATAAGATCCACGCATCGGTGCACCAAAATAGACACATGCCAACAACCTTAAATCGGCTGTGTTCGCAACCAATCGCAGGCGCGTCGCCACGGAATCGAGGCCCAAGCCACCAAAGCGGAACCCCGCACGTGGAAGGTGACGGAATAAAAAGGGTCTATTTCTGCAACCCTCAAAAGAAAAATGCCCTGTATAATTTCGAGGGGGCACCCGATCTTTATATAGCGAGGTGGCTGCAAAGCCATCTGCAATAGGGGGTGCATGCATGTTTCAGGTTTGCTGCAACGCAGCTCGGGGCGGACTATAAAGAAAGGGTCCCCTCCCCTTATTAATCCCGTATTTTTCCAACCACTTTCTTTTCCTTTGTTCTTTCTCGTTCCTTTTATTTTATATTCCCTTCTTTTTTCTCTTTGTGTTTTGTACCGCTATTTATAGAGGTTTATATGCTTTGATATTATACGAGGGTGCCATGTGTCAGATTTGACGATGACGCGTTTGCAGGCAATTATATAAGGCGTCAGTTTTCATTGTCAGCCTGATAAATCAAAAGGGGAAAATTTGGAATGAATTTGGAATAAGAAAGTGATGATTCGCTGATCATTTACAATTTTCCCGGTTTCAGACCTTAGTTCTCCATTTTACAATTTTATTTGAAATCCATGAGTTACTATGAGACACTATGAACTCCTATGAACTCCTATGAACTCCTATGATTACGTGATTCCTTGAATCCCTTGATTTCTTGATCCTATGATTTCTTGATTTCTTAATTTTCGATTCCTATGATTTCTTGATTTCTTAATTTTTGATTCCTATGATTACATGATTTCTTGATTCCCATGATTCCCTGAATCCTTGAATCCTTGAATCCTTGAATCCTTGAATCCTTGAATCCTTGAATCCTTGAATCCTTGAATCCTTGAATCCTTGAATCCTTTGATTTCTTGAATCTGATATTCATCATACCTTTAATCATTATTTCGATGACTACAAGAAACCTTCTCCAACGACGTTTGACTCCTTGATTCTATGATAATAACTATACATTGCTATGTCTTCTTGAACTGAAGATTGGTTGAAAGAAGAAATGATTATGAACGATCGAAAGGATGAGCTTACCATGAAATATCAACATGGGAATGCTCATCTTGGAGGCTTGAAGCAGGGCTTCAAATGCATCACAATGAATGCAGTGACTTTGACTTTGACTTTGACTTGGGCCTATGCCAAGAGTCGCCTCAAAAAGCCCTTCTTCTTCGGCGCACGGGCCTTTCCCCTCTCTCTGTTGGAGCTTCCTTTTAAGCCAATATTATCATTATCCAACCGCTTGTTGATGGCTCCACACACTGCTTTGGCAAGGTACTTTCCATCGAAGCCTCTGCCGTCAACCTTGTTTTCCAACCATGGCACGGTGTCGATGATATCACGCGACAAGTGGTCGAGTTTGTCGTCCAAATAGTCCAAGTGCTTTTTTGCCTTGGGGTCTGCTCCAATCTGGATGAACTGCACGGCAAACGAATTGGGCAATGCATCCTTTTCATCCATCTTCTTGACGATCCACTTGACCACCGACTCCACGTCATCGGTGAACTCTCCATCCGTGATGGCAATGATATTGAGTGGTTTGGTGTTGATGGGGTCGAAATCCTCGAAATACTTCAAGGCTATTTGCTGCAATCTCCGGCCCATGTTGGTGCTTCCATAAGGCTGTACTGAGTCAAAGGCCTGGGCAATCTCGTTCGGGCCAGCATTGAGATAGCTTTCCTGCCGATTGATGAAGTAAAGGTCCTGTCCATCGGGGTCCCATTCCGAGCAGAGGTTGCTGAAGGAAACAAGAGCATTCCGGGCCAGCGGCCACGGCACGATGCCACTATGGCGTTCGTTCCATGACATCGACGTGCTATCGTCAACAAGATACGCTATATCATAGCCTTTGAGGGCACTGAGTTCGGAATCTTCCATCAGGGCAAACGTTTGGTTCCGGGCAAACGTTTGGGTCTGCGTCTGCGTGTGCATGGGACTCTGGGCCTGGGTCTGGGCCTGGGCCTGGCCCTTGGAGGTCTGGGTGTAAGGTGGAGGGGCACTCATTAGGTCTGTTGAAGGATCTATGAGACTGGTACTAAGACTGGGTACTAAGACTGGGTACAGTGGGACTAAAGTGGGACGGTGACTGGTGGTTTTAACTTGAAGCCCCTAATAAATCCGAACGTGACAGCAATGATCAATGGGACTATTATGTCTATTATTTGGGGTGCAGCCCGTTATTGCAAGTCAATAGGAGTGCAGCTGAACAATGTGACCATGAATTTAATGGGGGGGGCGTCGGGGACTGCATGCAGTCAGCCGTGGGGATGATGCGGTGCTGCGGCTGGGTCATCAATTCCGGGGTTTGGTCTAATAACCACCGGGGTCCACCGGGGTCCACCGTTATAGGGTTCTACGACTTTCCAACCACGTTTGGAAATATTTATGGGGTTTTGGAGGTTTTGGAGGTTTCGGGGGTTTCGGGGGTTTCGGGGGTTTTGGGGGGTTTCGGGGGTTTTTGGGGGGGGATGTATTACAGGATGCACGGATGTTTTGGGGTTTCTAAGCTGGACTCCTTATTGCCGAATCGGGGGTTTGAAGTGTTTCGAATGCACGGGTGTACCGTTGTGTACAGGAAAAGTATCCTGGACCATTTATTTTCTATTGTGTGAGGAAAAAGACTCGATGACTGGAAGCGCGCACCGCTAATCGCCACCCTGCGCTATGGCCTCGCCCCACGAAAAAAAGAACAGAAAAAAAAGAATAGAAAAAAAGAAAAATGGCCGCCAAAAAAACCTTTACACCAGATGAAGATCCTGGGATCACGTGACCAGTCCCCCCAATCAATCGACCGACCGATCAGTCAATCAGTCACGTGACGTGCCCCGCGCATCCCAGCCGCGTCTCCTTTCACACCTTACCCCTGAGCTTACCACACCACACCACAAATCAACACCCCCTCTTCTTGCAATGGCCGATTCCGCTGACCTGAATCGGCTTCCTTGCCACCAATCCGTTTACGACACGCTCACTGACCCCATGCTTGATTTTAGCGGCCCTGCGTCTCCAAAAAGCCCCCGTGTTGGCTCTGTGCAGGTCCACCCCGGGAAACTGCCACAACGAATTCCTCCACAATCCCCAGCACAACCCTCTGCCTTTTTCGGCTCTCCAGTTCCTCCTTTTGACGATGTTTTGCCTCTTTTCTCGTCTTGGCAGGAAATTAATGGCGATTTGAGTGCAAGCGGTGGGGGAAACGAGACCAAGTTGAGCAAAATCGAGTTTGTGAATGAACAAAATGAACAAAACGAACCTCAGTTTCTGACCGATGGGCCCGAATTCCTGGTCAATGTGGCCGAGTTCCTGGTGATCAATGTGCCAGGGAAATCCGCTGCAAATCTGCGGCCTTCCAGTGCCTCGATTCTCTCGAATTCCACCGACGACGAAAGGACGGAATCCATGGTGATTATTCCGTCGTTCCGAACGCCTTCTCAGATCTTGCTTTTTGAAACCGATGAGGAGGACGAGCCGGAAAGGTTGGGCATTAAGCGCAGGACGCTTGACTTTGGCGATGATGCAACCACTCTCATTTCCAATAGGGACGTTAGCAAATCGGCCTTATTCTGTGATAGTCTGCAGCCTTTCATCATGCCTCGGCTCTCCTTCACGCAATCCGTGGATCATTTTAACTTGACCATTGTGAGTTCCAGCAGTTCGCTTATCTTGCAAGAAGCCAATTTCTTGAAGCAGCACATCGAAGGGTTGGAGAAATCCGCCCATTTTGAACTTAAGTTGCTGCAGGTGTGCTTGGAAAAACCCGGAAATGAAACCAGCCCGGCCCCGGCTTCGGATCTCCAGATGACCCTGGCCTCTGACCTCGTGTTGATTGTTAATGATGGGTCCTTGAAGATCCCCGAGCTCTTGAAGATGCTCAAGGAGTGCAGTGCCGTGCCTCGGTTTGTGGTGATCAACTTGATCAATTCCAACTACTTTATCAATTTGTTGGATATCATCAATGTTTGCACTCCACACAAGATCTTCAAGACTTCGTCGTTGACCAGTGGAAAAGTACTTGACAAGATCCATGACTTGATCACGCAGGAAATGACCATTTATAGCCACAGCAAGACTTCGAACGCAGGCCGTTCGGACGAAAGAAGTGGTGGCAGAACTTGTGAAAAGACCGAATGTGAAAAGCGCAAGAAGAGGAAGTATAAACAGCTTGAAAAACTGTGGGTATCTGAATTCGGGGCGTCTTCTTACCATAAGCGCATTGACCCGTTGAAAATCTCGGGTGTTTTAAGTCGCTTGAGTGTTTTTGGGGATGTTTTGGAAAAACAATTTTTCAATGATATGCGAGCCACCAATGACAAATCCTGGCTCAGGGTGAGTTTTGCCGTTGGAATCGGGTTGGGCTTGACTCTCAATGCAGTCCGGATCTTGGACTGGTTGAAAAAGGCCTTCTTCTCCACTCGTCCAAAAAACAAAGTGTTTGCCAAGGTGGTCCCCCGGAAAAACATCTCGGCCTTGTTGGCGACGCATGCAAGGTTGTTCCAGAAAAGAGTCATGGGGGCCCTCAAGGAGCTTTTGCTGGTGGATCTGAGAGAAGTGTGGGACTCATTCCGGGCCCGGACGGCGGCTTCAGCTGATTTGATTGAAAGCGGGCTTTCGGTGGGTCTGAGAATGATCATCAACTTCATTTCTCTGAACTCATACTAAGCAACTCGTTGAAAAAGCTCTAACTCTAACTGGTCATGAAGCTGACATTCTTATAGAAGTCCAACATGGGGTGTTCTCCCTTACGGGTGGTGATGGCGTCGATGTCGGCCCACTGCTCCAAGAACTCCCGGTGCAGCTCGACCTTGGCGTGCTTGTTGGTGGAAAGCTGGTACAAGTCGGAGGCGAGGCTAAAGTCCGTGGGGAACATGATGTCAAAGAAACCCTGGTGGCACATGTACGTGGAAACATCCACCATTTTGTCCTGGATAATGGTCTGCACCACCGGAGCATTATAGTAGCCAGGCATGGCGTTGGGGAGACTGTGGAAGTCCGAGCTGATGAGCGAGTGGTTGGGGAACCGGTGCTTTAAGACCTGGAAGAAGTGCAAGAGCCGCGTGGGAATAAACTCGCCCCGGGATAAGTTCTCCTTCAACGGGTTGATCTTATTGGCCCAGTGCAGCTTGGTGGCCGAGTGGAGCAACGGGTGGATGGTGTCCTTGTCGGTGAGAAAAGGCACGATGGACTTGAACCGCTGCCACTGACCATGGAGCGTATCGAGCCGGGGCAACACCGGGTGCTTGCCGTGCTCTCTCATACTCAAGAGAGCATTGGTATAGTTGCTCAACTGGGGCGTGAAGAACTGGTAGAAGTCGCCCTTGTCGTCCACCAACACGTGGCCCTCATGTGGCTGGCCCGTGGCATTGTCATAGCGAACCAAGTCGTGGGCAAAGTTGTCGAACACCTCCAAGGCAATGAAGAAACAATGCGAGTCGACGGTGGAGTCCCAGTTGAAAATGGACTTGTTGATGATCTGGAGTTTCTTGGAGTCCAAGTTATTCTCCACGAGTTTCCGCTCGAGCGCCTGCGAGTACTGCTTGATGGCCAATTGCGACGAGATCTCGATGATCTTGTATTGGGTACGGGCATAGATATCGGGCTCGTGTTTCTGGATGTGGTTGAGGATGTTGCACATGAGAGTTCCATTTCCTCCGCCCATCTCATAGATCACCAAGTCCTCATACGGATAATGGTTGAGCTTATAGTTGACGAGGATGTACCGAGCAAGGGCCTCGCCATAGTGGGGCAGGAAGAGCTCGGTGGGCGTGTGCCATAACTGGGTGGATTTCCTGGACTTGGGGAACGGCAGGGCGGCGAGGTCTTGTGCAAGGATCTGCTGGGCATAGCCAGCCATTTTCGGCGTTTTCCCTTTCCCCACCCCAGTCTGTCCTCCAATCTGTCCTCCAATCTGTCCTCCTGTCTGTCCTCCAATCTGTCCTCCAATCTGTCCACCAGTCTGTCCCTTGGAAACTCTATTGACGGCACCATTGGCAAAACTCGTCTTTGCTAATGCCGTGCCAGACTTTGTGGTTTCAGACTTGGTGGTTTCAGACTTCTGTGGGTCTGTTTCTGGCGGAGTGTCGTGGCTTTCGTGGTCATAGCGGGAATAAGCGGCCTCCCAGGCCACCATGAACTGGTCGGTGTCGTCGATGTTCTTATAGTCAAAGGGCTTTTCATTATGGAAAATCTCCACCTCCTTGGAAAAGTACCCATAATGGGGATTATACAACGAGTCCTCGATGAAGTCCGAAACCAACATCTTGGTCTTGCGTGGCCGCATCTTCAGCCGGGCCAACCGAACCGAGTTGGTCTTGGGGTACTTATCAAACACCTGCTGGGGGGTTTGTTCGGAGAAGGGATAATTGGTGGCATTCCGGTACACGAAGTCGATGACGTTGAATCTGCGATGGAGAGTCCCATCAGATCCGGGTTTTTCAGTTCCGGTTTCAAGTCCGGTTTCAAGTCCGGGTTTTTTAAGTCCGGGTTTTTCAGATCCAGATCCAAGTTTTTCTGATCCAGAGCCTAATTTTCCAGATGAGGATGGGGTTTCGTGATGGGGTGTTTTGGTCAGGTCGATGACCTTGAATGCAAAAGTCTCGGGCCCAATGGAATACTCATGGCTTTCCGAAGACGTTTCTTCCTTAAATGGCGATTTTGGAAGACGGGCTTTTTGGAAAAGAAACCGTTGGGGTCGGAGCTGGAAAGGACGGAACATGGGGGGACGGAATGGAGAGAGAAGACGATGCTCAACTCCCCACCTTTTGGGCCGCGCACGACTAGACGTGTGATGATCTGTGCAGTCCCTTTCCAACCCCAACATTCCGAACCCCAACCCCTTCCAACCCCAACAATCCCAAATGCATCCCTGATATTTGCCCGATTCATTCATCCGGATCCAGAAACTTGAAATTGGCTCGTTTCTTGGGCTGGGCGATCCTGTACACTGGCTACTGAAAGTAGCCAGATTGAAGCTTGTAATTCGGCCACGTTGGCCAATCATTATTTTCTAATTCTTATTACGTAATTTTTATTGATATGGTTTCTGTAGGCTCCAAAGGCTTCTTGTAGACTTCCAAGGCTTCAGCATGGGGAAATCCTTGAAACATCCCATATCCTGTATATAAAATATGAGGCCGGCACGATTCCCGTAAAAGTGGGGTTATATGAAGGAAACTCAAATAATAGTACTGCGTTACAGCGTGACTCTCGAATATAATGGTCTTAATCTTGACTTTCTTGTTGTGCCGTGTACAGGTTGTTTAAATGATGAGCGAGAAGATCCGGTCACGTGATGTGTCATGTGCACTCTGGTCACGTGACCCACCATCTTTAGTAAATACTATAATTTCAAATACCGTTATTAAGACCAAGAAATTTAAAATAAATTTTTCTTCGCTTCGCAAGAAACAAAGAAAACAGTTACCTTTTACTATAAACCCTTGAAGTATCAATTAGCTCAAGTAAAGTAGACATTTTTGCAGCCGTTCTTGTTGACCATCAAGAGCAGTTCTACTCTGGAAAATGCAACTGCTTTGGCTACCGAAACCATTCTGAAACTCAATTAGTAAAACACCATTTTGTTCCCCTCCAAAATCTGTCCAAAATCTGTCCAATGCTCATACCCTGTTTAACACATTGTCGGTGATCGTTGTCCCCGGATGTACTGGTCTAGGGCTGTGAGCCCCAGTCCTCGATGACCTGCAAAGTAACCCGTCTTTTCCGTTCACCAACAATATTGGAAAACAGCCAGTTGGCCTGCACAATGGCCTGCCCAATGGCCTCATTCAATGGAGTCACGAGGCCCATAAACACACTTAGCTCGTAGACGGCCGAGAACACCGGGCCGTAGTAGGCCGCTGGCAGTGGTGATGGGAAGCAACGGGTCCAGAAACACGGACTGGTGGAAGCACAAGTGTTTTGCCCGGAAGTTGATGGCCCAACTTCGCTGTTTGCTTCCTATAAATCACAGTTGATGATAGTGCAAAAAAGCCTCCAGAAAGCACCACGTTGTGTTCCGGTATAAGCTGCTTCAAGACAATCCAGAAGCCGACGTATCAGAAATGCCGACGTATCAGAAATGCCGGCGTAATCAGAGCCGACGTAATAAGAAATGCCGCCAGGAAGATGTTGGTGACGATTGCTGACGATTCCCGTTAAGAAATTGGAGATGGGGCCAATCAAAACGAGGAACTTGGCCAGCTCCTTCTAGCCCCAGAACTTTTCCACATAGCCCGTGGCAACAAACAACACAGCAAACGAAAGCAAAAGCAATAAGATCGATCTCTCCGCAAATATCGCCGTGTCAAACACCCACGGGTAGAAAATGGCATATATATCATCGGGGCACCAACTGCACATAAGGAATAAAGAGTTTCAGGAAGGGGGTTTCATCATCGGGCGGCTGTCCCGCGAGTTTAATCACAAAAATGGCACAATTGACCGCCACGAGCGTCACGAGCGTCACGAGCGCCGGTAGAGCTTTGTCGGTGGATTTGGGCGTGGATTTGGGCGTGGATCTCCACCGAAGCCGGGCCATGTTGAAGAGGCGTGTGACTGTCACTGGGTGGGTCTGTGTGTGGAGCCTTGGTTTTCGCTTGCTTATCTTTGGCATGAAACAAAAGATACTGGAGGAGTTTAAAAGGGCAAAATCATCCCTCAGTTTCAAGCATACCTCAGTTTCAAGCATACCTTGATTCCTGTGAGACTGTTTCTGAGACTGTTTCTGAGACTGTTTCTGAATCTGTTTCTGAATCTGTTTCTCTGAGTCTGTTTCTGTGAGTCTGTTTTTGTGTTGGAGTTAAGAATTTTCTGAAAAATATAAAACCACTTTTAAAAATGAATTTCGCTTTGTTTCTGTTTTTTGGTGCATGTTTTAAAGTGGACTGGAAATGCCAGGTTCCGGTCTCACAAGTTATTTCTGTCGCGAAAAGGTGACCCTCCACATTAAATGTGAACCACACTACTAAACAAAATACTAGAATATGCGAACCACACTATTGTACTACTACACTATAATATACTAACCACGCAATAATGTACTAACTATACTAGCTATACTAGCTATACTAGCTATACTACTACACTATAATATACTACTACACTTAATGTACTACTACACTGTTGTAGTAACTAGACAAACCACTGGACAAACCACTAGAATATGCTTCTATACTAACTATACTACTACACTAACTAACTGACTATACTGACTACAATATACGAGCTATACAAACCACACTATAATATGCGAACTACACTTAATGTACTGACTATACTAACTATACTATAATATACCAACTAGACAAACTACTATAATATACCGACTTTACTGACTATACTGACTATTGTACTAGACAAACTACACTATAATATACTACTACACTCAATGTACTACTACACTAGAATGTGATAACCACAGAGAATAGAGTATAGAGTGGAGTATAATATAGAGTATAGTCTTTCATATATAGGGTAGAGTTTTTCACCCAGTATTATAGAGTATAGAACAGTACAGGAGATAGTAGACAGAAAATAGAGTAGAAGATAGAGTAGAGAATAGAGTAGAGTACATGATAAAGTGTGGAATAGTCCAGGATATAGTATATGGAGAAAAGAATATTATAGAGTATAGAATATAGTCTCTTATATATAAGGTAGAGTATAGACCAGAGTACTGACTATTGTACTGACTATACTGACTACTAGACAAACTACTAGAATATACTACTATACCAACTATACTAACTATACTGACTAGACAAACTACACTATAATGTACTAACCACACCATAATATATAAGTAGACAAACTATACTAAAAGTACTAACATTATACTAATTGTTGGTACTGCATGAGGTGGTCATTTACATGAAAGTCAATCTGTGTTATCCAGAACGCTTGTTATTGAAAAGTTCAATCATTTCATAACTTTCTTATAGACTTGGATAATGATAACTTTTATGAGACAACGGTTTTCCACAATCGACATTCGACATTCGGCAATCGACAATCAACAATTAAACGCTTCGACGAAGAAAGTTTTGGATAGCAAATAAAAAGAGAATAACCTCAAAGAGCAATCGCATCGCAACGGGTCGTCTTTATACGAGGACTTGAAGTAGCACGAAATGATCCGTCCGCGTGGAACATTCTCCAAGAGTTTGAGCAAGTATGAAATTCGCACACTTAGCTTGGCCTCCATCAACTCTGCGGTGAATGGCATTATATCCGACATGCCGGGACCAAAAAAAAAATAATAGTAATCGGGGCCTGGGAAAACGGTGGCTGTAAAAAAAAGAAAAAAAAGAAACACTTCCCAAATTAATGGCTCGAAACAAGTGCTTTATTTCCCATTGCTTTATTTCCCATTGCTTTATTTCCCATTGCTTTATTTCCCATTGCTTTATTTCCCATTGCTTTATTGGCCGATCATTAGTACCAGAAACAAAAAGAGCACCAAAGCTATGAACCAGATTCTCAAGCTCTTCAGGGGGAAAGAGCAGATGATTTCCTCACCAAGAAATTAAAGGATGCCTCCCCCAAAACTGAAACTGAGCAGAAACTTTGGTCCTGTACACCTCAGTCACTCTGCCCATAGTAACTCTAGCCCATAGTAGTAGAAGTCTCCTCTAACCACTTGTAACCACTCAATCACTTGTATGTCTTAACCACGTGACTTTCTCTGTCTCTCTGTGTCACTGTTAATTGGAATTACCCACTGGTTACGTCGCTTGGCAAGCGAATGGTACTGTTATCTAGAAAACAGTGGACAAGGCTGATTTCAGAAATAGTTTACCAGCACCACGGTGAAGTTCTGAGTGACGAAATCTTAGGGTGTACTTGTTCTCCAAAATTCTCCAAAATTCTCCAAAAATTGGTGGGAATTATCACTATTCAGCCCTGAGGAAATCTCTTCCTCAAATAGTGCATCCCTGATCTTTCAACCAATAAAGCCAGTGATTTTCAATCAATAAAGACACTGATTTTCAACCAATAAAGCCAGTGATTTTCAATCAATAAAGACACTGATCTTTCATTCCATAAAGAGGTGGAACGTGGGCTTTCGAAATAAGGTGGGCTGTAAATTAGTGCGAGGGCAGGCCCCCGGAATTCGTCAGCACTAGGACGTGTAAAAGACCAAAGAGCAGTTGCTAAAATTTTTCAGTGGCGAAAAAGGGGAATGTGACTGCTGGAATTGCATGATTGCAAAGAAGCCAAAATGATTTGGATTCTAATGGGAAAAACGGCGTTTGCATTGGGGCATTTTTGACTGACCTTGCCTGGTGCACGGGTGTGCAAAAGCAGTTCCGCGGTTCTTCCATTGGAGGGAACCTCAGGGCTATACCCCATTCCAGTATACAGATCACCAGTCCAATACAAGATCCTGTATAATCCAGTATAGTCTAGTTATATAGACCCGAAATATACACGGAGTGTATCTAATGAAAACGTCCAGTCCAATAGAGTGTATAGTACTGTATAGTATAGTATACCGGACACCACTGGAGAAGCACCAAAGAGCACCAAGCACCAAAGAGCACCAAAGAGCACCAAGCACCAAAGAGCACCAAAGAGCACCAAAGAAGTCACTGATGGATGTTCGCCAAGTTATGGTCATTAAACTTCATCTTCTTCTTTCTTCTTCTTTCTTCCTTCTTCTTCTTGGTGACTTTTGGCGTGTTCCACGACTTCCACGCTTAGATGACCCCCTTTTTTTCTCCCTAATTTCAAGTTTTCACTAATTCCAATTTTTCTCTAATTCCAATTTTTCTCTAATTCCAATTTTTCTCTTATTCCAAGTTTTCTCTTATTCCAAGTTTTCTCTTATTCCAAGTTTTCTGTAATTCCAAGTTTTCTGTAATTCCAAGTTTTCTCTTATTCCAAGTTTCCCTGATTCCAAGTTTCCCTGATTCCTAGTTTCCCTCATTCTCCCAAAACGTGCCTTTTTCCCCGTCAAACTCGTCCATGGTCTCTATAATCGTCTTGAGATTATCGATACAACTGCTGATGGCCACGCGGAGGACTCTGTCTGAGAGGCCGGCGAAATGGGCCTGGAGGATATTATTTGAGGTGGAGAACGAGACGGAAATCTCTTGTTTTTTGAGCACGGGATCCACGGAAATGGTCCTTTGTGCAATTGTCGCCTGCGTGGCGTTTTCAAACGGAATCTGGAGGTTGACGGTATGGTCAAGGGACATTTGGGGGGAAGGGAGCGTTGGAGTGTGGAGGAATACGCACGCGATGCGAAATATCTTGAGCGCGAGTATGCAGTACATTATAGAGTGTACTGCATACTAACGTGAGCGTGCCTGCATATAAGTATGTCCAGATGAACCGGTGTTGCGCGTTTGTAGAAACGCTCTCATAATCTGGCACGTGTGTCTCGTTGGCTGTCAATAAATCCTTTAAGTAGGTAACTTCTGTAGTCATTTCTTTGCTTGTATTAATGCTTCTTCATTTCGCTGCTTGTATTAATGCTTCTTGTATATCTAATCCAGAAATCCTTTATATAACCTTGGAATCTTATTCCTTATCACAAGCTGAACTGAAGAGATTCCCCGCCTTTTATCCAACTGGCTGGCCTAGATCCGACGGAGCCATAGTTCAAGGAAGGAAAGAGTATAATTATGCTGTAAAAAAAACTGGGGGGAATCGCCTATTTATATACCGCAGGAACAGGCGGTTTTGTGGCCAGAAACAGACGGTTTTGTGGCGGCACAAATATGAAACGCGCGGGGCGGTGCGAATATAAATTGCAGCCAGATCCGCTTCTCAGAACTTCCACCCTCTTTTTTCAACACCCTCTTTTTTCAACACCCTCTTTTTTCAACACCACCCGGAAGCTTATATCCCCCATGCGTGATTCTATCAGAGGGCTGTGATTGGCCAGTGATATCTCCGAGGAAGGAGTTATTGCCCCTTCGTCGGAGTTATTGCCCCTTCGTCACCGACTCTGCGTGAGGGGATATTATCAGAGATCTCTCATTGGTTCCAGATACTCCACTGGTCGGCTTTCTACCCAACAGTGGCACTTACCCCGTGTTTCATCTGTATACCCCGCAAATTGAACTTTGGAGGACATTCTCCACTTCCAAAGTTTCAGTATGCAGTACATATGAGACGTGCGAGTCTCATATGTTCAACAGGGACTTGGTCTTTTACATGCAGGTGCCATAGGAAGCCACCGGGGCCATAGGGTTTACGGGAAAAATACCGATTTCCTAGTATTAGAAAACAGACAGACCAGAACACAAAGACAAAGAAGTGACGTGGCAACGAATCTTAGGGTGTACGGGAGAATCTATAGGGTGTACTGGTCTATCTCTCGTAATAGTTCCAGCTTATGAACCTTAACCAAGGGTTTAAAGTCCAACAAGATTTCCGCGGTCGTGCGCGGCCCATAAATTGTCTAACAACCAACTCTTTTTTTTTAGAAAATGAACCACGCTTAATTCCTTGTATAATCCAATTAACTGGAATGTAAGATATGGAGTGTTTTAGTGGTTCATTGGGTCTAAGGATGTACTGGTTTGTAGTTATATACAGGTACATCTATAATGTCTTCCACGACCATTTTCGGGTATACGTCACGTGACCCGGCACTACCAACCGCTTATTGCTAGATTTCCGATAGTACATGTGTCCTTAGCATTGTTTATCAAAGGATATCTTCCATTTTGTATATATGGAGGAATCTCGTCTATATGCAGGACCACCGTAAAAATCAAAGCTACACTACATAATATCATACTTATGTAATAAAGACTGCAAACCTAATATTTCTATTAGCTTAAATTTGAATTTTCATTCGATTTAAGGGTGGTTGGACCCATTCCGGGGGATGCGTGCCCGAATAGGCAGTTCCGGGGCACTTTCAGGGCAGTTCCGGGGCTTAGATGCAGATCCGGGGCTTAGATGCAGTTCCGACCTATTGACTTGGGTCGTTTTATCCTCCACAAAAAAACGTCAATTCGAGAAAATCAAAATTTAATGGATAGTTGTTGGTATTGAGATGACCTCGTGAAAATAAGAACCCTGGATCTGGGGTGTGGGGGTAAATACGGGAGGGAAACCGCTGGTCACGTGACGCGCCCTTTCAATTCCGAGGGCTTTTTCCTACTCACCTCCCCACTTCCCCACCACTTCCTCTACATTCCTAATTCTAATGAAACTGTTAATGCTTATTCTAATAAAAATGTTTATGCTAATTCTATGACTGCACATCAGGAATCTGATGCGTTAATATGCTGAAGGTACAGGCACCCGCTCCTTTTAAAGACTTGCCTGAAGCTTCCCCGGAGCGTCAATTGTGGTGCTCGTGATCGTGCAATGGTTCCATGCACTCATACAAATCCAATGTTTTTTTTAAAAACTGGACTCACGGTCTGCACTCTGGATCGGTTTGATTCGTGGATTGTTTTGATTCGTGGATCGGACAAATGTCTCTTTCAAATGCCGTTTTGATCGACTTTGGTGGTTTTTGATTTGGTGGTTTTTCCGACGCTTCTCTTGACTAAATGTCTGGTTCAATTGTCGGAAGAAATAGTCTGATCTCTTGATGCCAAATAATCTCTTTTCAACTCTTCTTATTCTCCCTTTTCAACTCTTCTTATTCTCTCTTTTCAACTCTGCTTATTCTCTCTCTCCTCTTCTCTCTTTGTTCTTCTCTTGATCTCTTCGGGTAGCAACGCAAGGCGATCCTAGGCAGTCGGTATGAATCCGGTATGAATCACTTTGATGGCGTGGTTCGTCGTCGTGCCTTGGTATAACCAAACTGTTGACACTGCTCAGGAGCTTGGGCCTTGGCCTTAGACTCGGGGAACCTTCGCCCGAATCCATCCACACACGTGCTTTCGGAAAACATCCTCTGTGCATATTTGGTCCCTGATCTTATGCCCGGTTGCTGGAACCCACTGGTGTACTTTTTCAGTGCAGACCCAAACTTCGGGCCTGAACTGCCGGAACTCGGCTTTGGTTCGGATACTGACCCAAGCTTTAGTCTCGGGGATCCTGAACTCGGCTTTTGTTCTGGACTTTTCGAACTCACACTCTTCTTTTCCGAACTCTGCCTTGGCTTCTTTGCCGAACTCTGACTTGGCTTCTTTGCCGAACTCTGACTTGGTTTTTGTCCTGCATTTGATCGCCCTGTATTCGAGCTGCTTGGAGTCTTTGATGCTTTTTCACTCTTGGAACCCCCGGAGTCAAGCCTAATTTGTTCTTTCAACAAAGCTTCTCCTTCCACGCCCAAAGTGTGCTCTTCCACCGCCCGTTTGCGGAGACGTCGGGCGTTTGACGGCTTCTTCTCCTTTACAGGTGGAAAATTCAACCCCAGCTCCTGCTTTCTAAACGCATGTTCATTGCGCGTCCACTCCGTCTCGTTGATGGACGTTTGCATCTTCAACTTGAAAAACTTCATTTCGTCACTCATATCATCGTCCAAGCGCTCAAATATGCGTTTTCCTGCCTTCAATTTGGGGTCCCGGAGCTTCACCAACGCGCCAGCTTTTTCCCGGAGAATCTCCGAGAAGTCGGCCAGGCTCAAGAGCTTTCGGATATCATAAGATTCACCGCTGGAAATTGGTTCAGGATGAGATGGGGTCACACAATCCAACGTCACTTCTTTCCGGAGAATAAAATCAATGTCCACCTCGGAGAAAAACGCACACGACTGTGGAAGCTCGTCGAGCCCAAGCTGTTCACAGAACATAGCACGTGTCCACACATTGCTGATCTGCAATAAGAGCAGACAAAGAAGCTTTTGCTCTTCCTTGACCATATACCGCACCTCATCGTGCACGGTGATTAAAAGCCTTGCGTCCACCTGGAACTTGTCTATCAAGTATTCCATGGAAACAACCAACAAATGCAAGTAATCCACGCCCGAAGATTGGATGGTCCAGTTGACCCTCGACGTCAAGTACGAGTTTTTGTTCAAGTTCTTCAGCGTCAAAGCATCAGTTATGGCTGCTCCAAGCACCGGTGTTCGAGGAGACGCTTCGTGAGCAATCGCCTCAAGCGTATTGAACATCACCGATTCCGTCCCGCCGTAATACACCTTTTTGTTCTTGTGACGGGCAACGTTACCCTTGGTTTGTTGGTAAAGGTCATGGGCCTTCTTTTCGGCCTCGGCATCGTCGAGGGACGCATTGCACTGTTTGAGAAGTTGGGTAGCAAACTTGACTCCTGCTCCGTAGATCCGTCCGTAGTTGAACACCTTGGCGTCGTTTCTCAGAATGCCCATAATGGATGCCGTTTTCGAGTGCAAGTCCGTCTTTTCGTTCTTGTCTCCTTCCAACGTCATCCAGCCCAAGGCTGTGGCCCCATGTGTTTTGAAGAGAGAGTCTCCAATCAAGGAAGCAATCCATAACTCTTCCGAGTCCACATCTGCACCCACGAAAACGTACCCTTTGGGGGCCTGCACCATGGCCTTGAGCTCAGATCCAATCCGGTTCTTTTTGCTGTTGGAGGCCGTGAGCCATGTGTTTTCCGTGGCCCTTCTAGTCACGGTTCCCATGGTACACAACTTGGGAATGATTATGCCCATTTCTGGGTGCTTCTCGTTCTCCTTCTTGGTCTTAAAGAACTGATTCTTCTCTGACTTGGGGTCTGAATACACCACAAACTGTTCCTTGATCCGTGCACGGTTACCCACCCAATAAGAAGCTGCAGCGTTCAAGTTGAGAATATCTTTGGCATACTCGTACTCGGACGTGAGAATTCCACTTTCAAAATACCTCAAGTACGACTTGGACATGATGATTGTACACCGCTTCTTGGGCCCATCGGGATGCGGCACCTTGAAAAGCTCGTATACCTCTCCGTTGTCTCGGAGTTCGGGCAACATGAGCTCCAAGTCCTCCTCGCTCAAAACAGCCTTGGGGTAGTTCTTGGCAAGCATCTTCTCGATGAGCTCCTCTTCGTACGGAATCTTGAAACACCATCCACACGAGTTTGTCCAGATAAGCGGGTACCCTTCCCATTTGAGTTTGAGAAGATAAGGCGTGATCCGGGTCCGGACTGTCAAGTTCATTTTTCTCTCGCCCGTGTCTGGGTCCTTGCTTTTGAACAATTCACGGTACCATTCCGGGTGACCCGTCATAAAGGCCTGCTTAGCACTTGGCGAGCCGTCCTTTTTGAGCCGAAACTCTTTGATGGTCCAATTCATCTGCTTCAACCACGGATCCGACTCATAGTCAATGGTATCCTTCATTTTGAGCAAATCCTCGACTCGCTGGACCAAGATATCGGTGACATCCTTCTGGTTGTCTTCGTATATTTTCTCAGACCTCTGGATATATTGCTCCCATTTCGTAGTGATGGGCAAAAAAAGTTTTCCCATCAGCTTCAATGCTGCAAACGACACGGGATGCGGCGAGCGGGTTTGAAACTCGGGGAAGAGTTTACGGCCCACCTGGAAAGTCACGTCCACATCCTTGGCACAGTAGGACATGAGAAGCTGGAATTCGTCCACAATATCGTTGACGTTTTCGCTTCCAAAGTAGTCACGTACCGTTTTATCCACCTGGATGCCACAGTGGAACTCAGCGGCATTAGCCAAAGAGTTGGGGGCTCCTTTGTTGAGCCATGGGTCATCCATGAGTTCCTGAGCGATATCTTGTGCGGACAATTCGGGCAGAAATTCTTCATTTTCAGATGGAGCCACCGGTTCGGGTTCCTCGGACGCTTCGGATACGGCTTTTTTGTTTTTCTTGTGTTTTTGCCAGAGAGGCCGCTGATGCGAGCAAAACCCACTAATGGCCACATGAAGAGCCATGATATCCAAGAAAAACGCCTGCGACAGCTTAATGTTGTACTCTTCAAGAACACGGGCACGATCATAACTGACATTGTAGCCCACCATGAGCTTCTGGGACTTTTGGGTATCAAAAGGAATGAGATGGTTGAAGTCAAGGTTCTTTTCCCCGTTGGAAGCGTCCACCAAAACAGGACTCACCCAGCCGTACCAAGCTTTAGGAGTTACCGCTGTGGCCAAGACAGAATAGGGTGATATCTTATACAAGACCTCCACATCAAACACCAACTCATCCTCCGATGGAAAAGGCACCGGTTTAGGGTCTTCTCCAGGAGCATATCTGGTCCAGCCAGACAGAAAGAGCCACGATGAAGGCTGAGGCGGTAGCGATTGTTGCAGAAATAGACGTTTTGCCATGGACAAGTATGGTTCGGAATACTTGGCCCCGATGCGGGAAAAGTGCTCGTTGAGAGAGGACTTCCCCACCAATTCGGGGAAATGCGGGATGTTGATGGGTTCCGTGATCTGGGTTTTTTTGCCCAAAAGCCCGGAATAGTCCAAATGCTCCTTCGCTAGCTCCACTAGAGCATCCTTATTGGATTTGAGGTATGCCTCCAGCGGCGTCTTGGGGAACACTTTATGATGCAAGTCGTGTGAAAGGTACTGGATGCCCAAGGGATTAACACGGGGTTTCTCCTGGAATCCAGACGAGTTGTAGCGTGTTTGGCTTTTAAAGAAGTTCGTGCCTGTCTGTAGCCTGGACGGATGTTTCAATATGTTTTGTTTCGATAGACTGGACGGCTGGGAAGTCCTGGAAAAGGGGCGTCGGCTCGGTATCTTCCGATGTAGCCGCCACACATGCGCTAGTGAAGTCATGCTGATTTAGTTGTGATGAAATGGGGAGGAAGATGGAAATGGCTGTAAAAGAAAAGATGGTGATGGCTGTAATTCTGACGGCTGTAAAGTGGCTTTATTTAAGTGGCTGTAAAGTGGCTGTAAAAAGGAAAGATGGTGATGGCTGTAGAGTGGCCGTAAATAAGTGGCTGTAAAATAAATAACGAAGGATTGTTGGCCTGTGATGGGAATGGCTGTTATGTTGTAAGGGCAAAAAAGAAAGGGTAGTAAAAAGAGAAGACAGAGGAAGACCAGTGCGGCCCACGTGACGAGGGACGCCAGAACCGGGGGAATTGTAAATACCGCATTGTGCTTGTGTGCAGGACCCACATACTGTTGCCCCCGGATTGTTACCCCCGGACTATTGCCCGGACTGCACCAAGCAACGGCAGACCGGAGATCAATTGGTTGTGCGTTTTCCATGCATTAGGACTGTTTCAGGGGCGTTTCAGGTGATACTGGTGCCGGGTCTAGATCTTTAAAATCGGGGGCTCGCCTATATGCAGTGACTCGAGATCAGGCCACTCCAACTTTAAACCAAAAAAAAACGTTTCAGATCCGTTGAAAAAATCTAAAAAGAGCCAAAAAATAGCCGATTTCTTGAATTTAGCT
This sequence comes from Metschnikowia hamakuensis, assembly GCA_002370815.1. Lineage (NCBI taxonomy): Eukaryota > Fungi > Ascomycota > Pichiomycetes > Serinales > Metschnikowiaceae > Metschnikowia > Metschnikowia hamakuensis. The sequence continues at coordinate 47,941 of NKZZ01001310.1, forward strand.
AAAATTAAATTTAAAATAAAGGGAAGAAAATGTCGCTATGTGCAGGACACGTCTTTAAATCATGTGATTACCTTGCGTACTGTATATAACTGATTAATACTAAACGACTAGAAATCAATTGATAATACTTCAATTTAAGTTTTGTGACTATGAAAAATTAAAGTATTGTGGCTAGGAAGACGAATGAGTGGAATTGAAATTCGGGGGGAGGGGGGTAATTCCGAGGGCAGCCACACCCGTACACCAGACAAGGTCAGCAGAAAAAGGCCCACCGCAAACCCCTTATGATTTACCAATTTGAAACTAAAATTTAGTTCGTTAGAATGCTGGAATTCCGGACACTTTCTCAGTTTCTTGAGAGATCTAAAAAAACGTGTAAACGGCTTTTTATGGGCACTCTCAGCAAGGGTCCAAATCCGAGGGTCCAAATCCGAGGGTCCAAATCCGAGGGCCCTTTCCGAGGGCTCCTACCGAGGGACCAAATAGGGCTCCTTCCGAGGGTCCCGTTTCGCACCCATCCACTAGTCAACTCAAAATGACATAGAAATATCACATCAATCTCTATGAACTACTTTATCCTTTTCCCCCGTTTATCCAGACCCAAAGATTATCCCCTTCAGTATATGCAATCCGCTATACAGCATTTCGTTTCTTCGCTTAATGCTTTCATGTTCTGCATCAACAAGACACTGTGGTCAGTAAAGACAATTGAGAGGTTTTTCCGTGCACCTCGTAGGTCTCTTTCCTTTTTTTGTCTCTTGTTCTTCGTCTTCTTTTTTGTCTTCTTTTGTCTTCTTTTGTCTTCTTTTGTCTTCTTTTTTGTCTTCTTTTGTCTTCTTTTCGTCTTGGCTTCTATGATCTCATCACATACATTCCTAATCCAGTAAGTATAATCAATATTATACGGGAATGTTCCAGATTTTTCGACATCCATACCTCCACACAGAATTTGTTGCATGTGACCATAAACTGCCCATCACTGCCCATAACTGCTCAGAACTGCTCAGAACTGGATTAAGGAATTGGCTGTCAATTCTTGTAAGGGAGTAGTCTCATCAATCACTCTTCTTGCTGAGAACACTAGAATTCCTTTGCTTGACGGTGACACCATCTTCAACATCTGAACGGGAACGCTTTAATCCATATTCCATTCTCGTCAACCCTCCTTGCACCTTCTTCCGAAGTAGGACCTTCTTCCGAAGTAGGACCTTCTTCCGAAGTAGGACCTTCTTCCGAAATAGGACCTTCTTCCGCAATAGTAAGTCTGGATTCCCATTGGAGCATACTCCTAGCCTCCATTTTCATCGGTCTCTCTATACTAAAGCATGGAGATGTACAAACTGTCTTCAACACACATAACGACGTTTGTAAGTATTTCCCGATTTTGAACTGATCAGTATAGAGGATCTTTTGATGGGTATGAATCACGATAGACAAGACCCGCCCATAGACAGTTCCCATATTCATTGTGTATCTGATTGTCCATCAGTGATGCTCTTGATAATCTTTTTCGATACCATCCATAAACCCGTCATTGATTCATGAATAGGTCTCCACTCCCGTAGTCTCATGATCAAGTCAAATAATGATTTATTCTGGTTTTCTCGGTATGAGCCACTGTCCACAAAATGAAGGCCTCCATCCCCACCTTCATGGCTTTCATCCCCACCTTCATGGCTTTCATCCCCACCTTCATGGCTTTCATCCCCACCTTCATGGCTTTCATCCCCACCTTCATGGCTTTCATCCCCACCTTCATGGCTTTCATCCCCACCTTCATGGCTTTCATCCCCACCTTCATGGCTTTCATCCCCACCTTCATGGCTTTCATCCCCACCTTCATGGCTTTCATCCCCACCTTCATGGCTTTCATCCCCACCTTCATGGCTTTCATCCCCACCTTCATGGCTTTCATCCCCACCTTCATGGCTTTCATCCCCACCTTCATGGCTTTCATCCCCACCTTCATGGCTTTCATCCCCACCTTCATGGCTTTCATCCCCACCTTCATGGCTTTCATCCCCACCTTCATGGCTTTCATCCCCACCTTCATGGCTTTCATCCCCACCTTCATGGCTTTCATCCCCACCTTCATGGCTTTCATCCCCACCTTCATGGCTTTCATCCCCACCTTCATGGCTTTCATCCCCACCTTCATGGCTTTCATCCCCACCTTCATGGCTTTCATCCCCACCTTCATGGCTTTCATCCCCACCTTCATGGCTTTCATCCCCACCTTCATGGCTTTCATCCCCACCTTCATGGCTTTCATCCCCACCTTCATGGCTTTCATCCCCACCTTCATGGCTTTCATCCCCACCTTCATGGCTTTCATCCCCACCTTCATGGCTTTCATCCCCCCCCCCCATCCTGGCCTCCAATCCATAGCAGTAGTTCATAAAGGAGTAAGGGGAAAGGAATGAGGTGAAAAAGAAAAGAAAAGAAGTATGTAGTAAATTCCTGAAAAAAGGGGGAGGGTGGGAGATGCTGCCTTTTATATTGCTGCATTGAGGGGTGGCCTTTTTGTGCATGCGCATGGACGCCGCGCGCCATGTTTCAGACTTTGCAGCCATGTGCGAATGTAAACAGAAAATGTATATAAATAGGGCGCTCGCCCCCCGAAAAAACACAGCCATATTTTATTTTGATACATTTTCGAGACAAAAAAATTGAGCAATCTTCCATCACTCCTGCATGCTTTGGCCTGGGAAATCCACTTTCCAAATTTTCTATGGTAGAAAGATTTTCTTAGCTCCTTTATTTTCTCTGGTAAATGTCGAAGAATCAAGTCAATTCAAGGAACACCAAGGATTCGGAATCCCAAGCACTGTATATTAATGGAGACCCCATTTTTAAACCAATGCTCTAAATAATCCATCGAATTATGGATTAAAATTCTTACCAGAAGATTTTGAGTCAATTCTGAAAAGAAAGAAAAGGTTTTTCTAGTAATAAAAATATGTCAACATTATTGAAATCTGTTGGCATCAGGGGTAATCTCATAATTTGGAATGGGTTTGTATTATGAGTCGAAAATGATAAAAACCAAATCAAGGAAATCATTTAAATTTCATCGTCAAGCTCTTAGAAAGGGCACTAGAGATTCGGAGAATTGGAAGGACAAGAGTGTTGGTGGACGCACGCGCAGCCATCGACCGGATCCCGATAATCCCATTGAAATACCATCTGACCCGGCAACTAGTGATTGACGGCCTTATTAGACGATTATCACGTTGATAATTGTGATTGAAAGTCGTTGAGCCGAGGGCTGGTTCGTGGTTGATACCTCTATTAGCAGCCTGACTTGAAGAAACAATCGGTTTATCATGCCTTCATTTCTCTTGATATTTGAATGTTCTTGATATTTGAATGTTCTTGATATTTGAATGTTCTTGATATTAGAATGTTCTTAATATTTTCACGTAGAACCTAAGAAATATAGATGTACACCGATTTCCATAAGGCTAAAAAATTGAGTCTTTCTAGTGTTAGTCCCCTTGAATTTAAGGACTTCGGACAATTCCATGATTAAGCTTGTGTCCAGACTATTCAATCGGCAGTCCACTCATGTCAACTTCACACTCGGGAAAGGAAAAGGAAAGGGAGGAAAGGAAAAGGAAAAAAAAAAGGAAGAAGAAAGAAAATACTAAAAATTATGGGAAGGTAGTCTGTGGGGATCGCGGGCTTATATATTTTTTTGGAATCGCAGCCAATGCACGCGCATGTCGCCACCCGATATGCACCTTGGGAAACCCCCGCACCGAATTGCAACCAACGCAATATATAAATGCGGGAGTCCCCCTTCTTTTCCCCCCCTTTTTTGTCACTCTCTTTCGCTCCATAGTGTCTCATATTTCCACATAGTATACTCTATTCCCCTATATAGTGTATTCTATTTCACTAATGTACCGCTGTGTCTTTAATGATTGTGGGTTTACCAGGATTGACTTTTATGGATGATTTAGTATTCATTAGTGGTGGTACTCTTGAACTAAGAAATCTATTGGCGGTTTAACACCACAAAACATATTCAACAGAATTTAATCTCATAAAGAAAGGTATGTATTAAAGAAAGGAAAAGACTATTGAACTTTGGGGAAGACTATTGAACTTTGGGGAAGACTATTGACCTTTGTGGTGATGTCGAAAGGGTTGAGGTTTGGATCGATTATGTGGACACACTCCTATGCCTAAGGATCAATGATTCCGTGGTGGCACTGGATGTCGCGAAAAGCAGCGTCGATGCTCGATTGATATTCTTTCGGTGGAAACTACGTCTTCAGCCCAGTGATGTTTTCTCCGCAAAAATGGTTGGATTGAATTAACATGTCCGAATCAATGACTGATATACCTTACTTAAGAGACTTATTAATTTCCAATGAGACTACTGTGCCGGACTATGAAACTGTGTACGAAAATGCTCAACAGGTACAGCTTCTCTACTCCTATTACTGGTACTACTAATTTCAGTACTGGTACCACTAGTACTCTCGATTTAAAAACCACTATTTTACCTTCCAGCCCCTCTACTGCTTCCCCGCCTCTACACCTTTCTTTGACTCTATTAACCTCGAAATTGTAATTTGTCTTGAAATCACGTGCAACTCAAGGACGCAGGTAGTGATGGGATGTACTGGTCTCAATACACTCTCTTTTGAACCTTGTACCACTCACTACTTTATCAGATTCCTATTTTGAAACTTGTACCACTCACTACTTTATCAGATTCCTATTTTGATATATTAGCATTATTCTTGGTTAAAGTATTGCGGTTTATAAGTATGCTCCTGTATATTACTGCTTATATTAGTAAAATAGCTAAAATATCAATTTCTTCTGGATTTTGTAGCTGTGGTTTTTGGCCGGTGTCAGCTTGGTAGAGACTGACTTCATTGATTTCTCTATACCATTCGTCTCTATACCATTCGTCTCTATACCATTCGTCTCTATACCATAGATCTCTATTCTGGGAATGAATGGTACACTTTAAGACTGTCCACAATTCTTCCGGAAGTTTATATAAGAAATCTCTTAGGATTTGGAAATAAGGATCTCAAACTATACATTTTACTTTTTTTTTTTTTTACTTAATCATAGTAGGTTCAATGATTTTTGAGAATCAGCGCGACTTGACTTCTTTTTTATACCTTCACCCAGAACCAGTGTTTTTAGCATGGAGTACTTCTTGCTTGCTAGACCTATACTACGATCTCTGGACGAAAAATTCGCTCTAGACCCGAGAGCCAGGGATCTTTAAATTACATATGATTAATTGAGCAGTCACGTGAATTTAGACACCGAGAACATGTGAAAACTCCACAAGTCTAGAAACTCCAGAAGTCCAAAAGTCTCTCGGAACTGTAGAATTTTTTTATTTACGTCTATCCTATTAAAATATAACCTTCAGTCCAATTCAGGTCAATCACTGTTTCTTGAACGAAGCTTTTGGAACGTGATTTGCCCAAGGTTCTGTGATGCTTTTCCAATGATTCTCTGTGATGCTTTTCCAATGATTCTCTGTGATGCTTTTCCAATGATTGTGAGTTTGAAAGTGTAATGCTTTGAAACAGCATCTTCAAAGACTGGGACTGGGACTTCGGGGATTCTGACCTCTTCTTTGAGGGGATAAGAATTCCAAGAGGCAAGACCTGATTATAAAGGAACCAGTTTAGACCAGTACACCCTAATAAATATATCTGAACCAATGACTAATTAACTTACTTAACTTCTTTTTTCCAATGACTAATTTACCTTACTAAAAAAACTTCTTTTTTCCAATGACTAATTTACCTTACTAAAAAAACTTCTTTTTTCCAATGACTAATTTACCTTACTTAAGAGACTTGTTACTTTTCAATGAGACCACTGTGCAGGACCGCGAAACGGTGTACGAAAAATTCTCAACTGGTTATAACAAATGTTCTATATCATTTTTAAGTTTATGAGCTACTAGTCAATATGACCATTATATATACATCAATTTAAATGACCTAATTTAACATTAACAATATGGATGATTTTGGCTTGATTTTCTTTGATAGGTGGGATACCTCCATTGCCTGGATTTATGCCAAATTTATGCTATTATGCAGGCGAATTGAAGTATTAATAACTAGTAGAGCAATAAAAGAGGTACGGGTTTAAATTAAGGTTTAAAAACTGTATTTGCATTTACTTATATTTGAGAAAGATCTGATGATTAATTAATGTGTGTGGGGTGTAGATGTTGGTATTGGTATGAGGAGCACGTGACCAGAATAGAGTGTTCACGTGTCGACATGAACGTCACGTGGCGACGGTAACATCACGTGATACCGTTCATGAAACGTGGGCCCGACACGGCAGTGGACAGCAGTGGACAGCAGTGTGGACAGCATTTTGGGAACGAACTGGGGGGAGGGAACTTTGAAATTGGGTGTGCGTCCTGCATATCAAACCTCCTGCATATAGCATCATCTTGCACACAGTGCCCTCGCTATTTACAATCCGGCTCAAAGCAGACTCGCATCCCCCGCCAGCAACCCACGCCCGCACTCCACACAAAACAAACAACCTTCCGCACCCAGCCTCACGCTCCTAATTATACAACCCCATTTCCCTCCAGCACACCTATACTTCAGCCATGTCGGAATTCCGGAGCTTCAAAAAGGCCGACCTCGCCAAAGTCGCCAGAAAAGTCGGCCTTTCCGTGCGTGCAAAAGACACAAAGCAACTGTTGCTTGAGAAAATCGACTTGTTTATCCAACAGAGCCCCGACCTTGCCAAGGACTTATTTTTGCCTGAAGATGTGGATGATGAGGAGGTGGTGACGTTGGTGGAGGAAACCGTGGATTCCAATACCAACCTGGAGTCCGGCTCGGAGTCCGAGTCCGAGTCCCAATCCGGCTCCGAGGACTCGGCTGATGATGATGACGACGACGACGACGATATTATTGTGGCCAGTGTGGCTGCTGATTCTATTGCTGATGCTCACTTGGCTGAGGATGATGATGAAGATAAGGATTACGATGCTCCTCCCCCAGTCAACTTGAAGGAATGGATCGTGGACCCGGCCATTGATGTGTTTGAGCGTGCTTATGCGCAGGTGTTGTGTGTGACGGACCAATTGGGCGTGACCACAGCCGACGCCAACCAGGAGTTGCGGGAAACCTTGCTGAGAACCGTAACTTTGAATTGGCTCGAGGCCTCGCTCGAGGTGGCCTACTTTTTGTACTACTACGTGCCGTTGGTGGCCGTTAAGGACAACCGGTCCGTGCACCAGGTGTTCCGCGACAATTTGCCGTGGTTGAACTCGGTGGATTTCTGTCTTCCGGATATCACGGCCTTGTACAACTATGGAGTGGCCTCCATCTTTGCTAATTGGCTCGTGTATGCCGTGGGCTTGCCTCTCTTGGTGGCCTACTACTTCAACTTCTCCAGGAGAGTGGTTGTGGTGGAGGATTCCGACGATGAGCAGGATGAGCTCTCGTTCGTGGTGCGTCTCTACAAGTACGACCCGTTCATCTTTGCGTTGGCCAAGGTATTGATTTTCTACTTTATCTTCAAAAACGGCGCCTTGACCTCGCTCGACAGCTACCGCGGCCTCTTGCAAGCCTTGCGCAACCACGTGTTCATCCAGTTGGGTATCTACCATACGTTTGTCGTGAGCTTGGGCAACTTCCCGCTCGTGGTGGGTGTGGCCAATGTTATTGTTGGACTCTACTCACAATTTGAAGACTTCTGAATTGCGCAGCCTTCTTTTGCGCTGACGCTTGTTAAATATAATGTTTTGCTATCAACTCTCCTCTCTTGTTCTATTTAATTGATTCTGACCTAATGCCACATTGTAGTGTATAAGTACAGGAACAGTCATGTGACGGATCTACTCAAAGTCATGTGACTGATCTACCAATAGTCATGTGACAGATCTACCCAGAGTCATGTGACAGATCTACCAATAGTCACGTGACGCACTTTATAACGGTGTATTTCCACTAGAGTTACTACTTTCTTGCCGGTGACCCGAATTCCTGCATACTATGTCCTTATTATGATGACACGTATAATGTTGTTCTCGGAGCCATAATTTCCCCCGCTTTTTGTGCAGGATACAAATTCTTACATGAAGGTATTGTAAATTTAAAATTCAAAAAAAGAAAGTTGAAGCCCAAAAGATCACCTTGTATAGAAAAGGGTCAGTGGTTCGAGACTTCACAGTGGGGTTTGTGGGCGGGCCCCCCAAAAAAAAAAAACCTGAAAGTACCCGTTACCAAATTAAAAAACCCCAATTACCAGAACCGTTCCCTTTTTTCTTCATAAAATGAAGGTGGTGATTTTTAAGGTGTGCACCGAAAGAATCCGGAACCCGGTCCAGTTCTCATTTTTTCTAACCTCCGCACTTTTCTCACCAAACCCCAGTCCCAGTCCCAGTCCCTCAACAACACCTTCACACACTAAAAAATTCCCCCACAATGCCACACCACTACACCACAAATTCTAGACACTACTACACCCCAAATTCTATACACTACTAATACTACAATATACACTACCAACACTACACTATACACTACCAACACTACACTATACACTACTCACAGTATACATACACTACTAACACTACTAACACTACTAACACTACCAACACTATACACCATACATACACCATACATGCACTATGCTATTCTGTATACTATACACTACCAACACTACACACTACCAACACAACACACTACTAACACTACACACTACTAACACTACACACTACCAACACTACACATACACTATAAAACCAGTACAGTATACTTGAAATGAACTTTGAATATTCAAATTGGTTTCCTTCCCAATCAAAAAAAAAAAGGAAAAAAAAAGGAAAAAAAAAGGAAAAAAAAAAGGAAAAAAAAAGAAGGCCTATTCGACATTAAAGAAATTCTTTGTTAGCTGGTTCAATTCTTGACCATTTCAAGTTCCATTTGACTCCAAAGCTCCAGGTGAATTTGATTGCTTGTTGAATACATTTCACTTTCAATACATACGTCGAATATTTGGGGAATGTACATTGATTCTGTCGGAAATCTTGATGAAAAAAAAAAAAAAAAAGTAATATTGCTATATCTTTGTCCCACCACATAATTACTACACTGTACTACTAGTACACTATACCAGTACTTGATGCGGGGTTTCAAGAAGTCTTTATCCGGGATGGATGTCTCGTTGGATACCTTTTTTTTTTTTTGCCCTTGAGGAAGGTATTTTGGTGATGAGCTACACTCCTGTATATTGTAGTTTCTCTCTAAAGTAATATAGAGATTTTTTTATTGATCTCTTTCTTTAATCTTTTTTTTTACCTTTTTTTTGTTACTCTGGCTTCACTCTTGGCTGCAGGACTTCGCATAAATAGTCCAAAGGATCCTTGCCCATTCAGGCGCATGGCTTGTTTAGAACTCCCGGGGACTTTCTCAAAATCATCCAACTGAGCTTCTAGAGTCTGAGTATAATCAATCTTTCGGATCAATCAATCTTTCGGATCAATCAGTGGCATCTCATCTTTTGTCCGCAAACATTGGGCCGATTCGATCTCTTTAGTCTCGAGGCCTGCTCAAGTCGGAGTCATTCGACTCTGATTCTCCCAGATCGAGATATACTCCCCCTCAACTATTCTATCATCGAAGGAAAAGTCTCCCAAGCCGCTTCTTCACGGGTAGCATTTCTGGCATGCCGAACGATTTGTTCCGTAGCTATGATATTCCTTGTCACCTACTCTTCAGTATGAGTCTATCTTTGCCTTCATATTGTAATAGATCTTTGTTGATTCAAGTCTAGCGTTTGATAATATCAAGCAGCATTTAACAATGCCAAAGAGATTCTCAACCGTTTGACATTCTCAACCGTTTGACATTCTCAACCGTTTGACATTCTCAACCGTTTGACATTCTCAACCGTTTGAAACATGATGCTAAATAAGTATCAGAAAAGCAGAATATGTGGAGAAGATAGTATTGGCAAATGAACTGTGACTTTCTACTATTTCATTAATTCTTTACTTTTTTTTTTTGTTAATCACTATAATCAGGCTGTTATTACAGTGTTAAATTTCGCTCTTTGAAACCCTCTGATTATCTTGGCTTACACTTGTGGCCCAGATATGTCATTCTCTAGCTTCTAGATTTCTCTTATTATTTAACCTTCAAAGCCAAGGTTTTTACAAGAATTGTTAGTGATGGACTTTAAATGTTTGCAATAATTTGGAGTAATTCTCATGGAGAAATATCGTGAACCTTGGCTCCGTCTTCTGAATCATCATGAGTGCCCTTGAATTCGATCAACACAAATCTCGAGTTAGGTAGTCTGGAAATTCAACGGTAGGAACGTTAGAAATTTTTTGCAAGCGTACACCTGTTTTCCACTTGTCTTGGTGGAGTGATGAAGTAATCAAAGAGTATGCGAGGAGTTGTTGATGGACCAAAGGGGGAATTTTGTAATATTCATTTAGTTTTTAATTCCTTGAACCACGTGATTCTGATGAAACCTTTTTTTCAAAACAAATTCAAAGTTTTCCATTTTTCCCGCCTCTTGAAAATTCTTGTGACAGTACTTTGAATGAACTAGTGCGCACACATTTTTTTTTTTTTTTTTTGAAGCTTCGTCGAGTAACTACCTAATAACTAAACTAGCTACTGATAGTTCAATACAAACCATTTGGGCGGAGAAAACTTCACTGGGCCAGTATATAGTCTCCCCCGAACAGATATCGGCCAGAACCGACGCTGCTTTTCGCGACATCCAGTGCCACCACGGAATCAATGATCCTTAGGCATAGGAGCGCGTCCACATAATCGATTCAAAACCTCAACCCATCCGACGCCACCACAAAGCTCAATAGTCTTCCCCAAATTCAATAGTCTTCCCCAAATTCAATAGTCTTCCCCAAAGGTCAATAGTCTTCCCCAAAGTTCAACAGTCTTTTCCTTTCTTTAATACATACCTTTCTTTATGAGATTGAATTCTGTTAAATATGTCTTGTGGTGTTAAACGGGAATAGATTTCTTAGTTCAAAAGGACTACCACTTAAAAATACTAAATCATCCATAAAAGTCAATCCTTGTAAACCCACAATCACCGAAGACACACCGACGGTACACTATGTAGTGTATGAGGCACTGTGTAGTGTATGAGGCACTATGTAGAAATATGAGTGGTGGGTGATGGAAATAATGATAAAGAGAGTGGTAGAAAAAAGGAGGGGGAAACGAGGGAAAAGAAGGGGGACTCCCGCATTTATATATTGCGTTGGTTGCAATTTGGTGCGGGGGTTTCCCAAGGTGCATATCGGGGCGACATGCGCGTGCATGGGCTGTGATTCCAAAAAATTATATAAGGACGCGATCCCCCACAGTTTTTCTAATATTCCTCAAATTTCTTATATTTTCTTCTTCTTTCCTCCTTCCTTTTCCTTTCCTTTTCCTTTTCCTTTTCCTTTCCCGAGAGTGAAGTATGGTTGAATGAGTGGTTACTGCCGATAGAATACTCTGGACTCCAAGCTTAATCATGGAGTTGTCCGAAGTCCTCAAATTCAAAACGACTACCCCTTCTAGAGGTTCCGTCGGTACAATTCATTTTTGCTTTGAATCAGTACCGTCGTGGGTAGAACGGTTTAAAGTGAGCGACGTTCTTCCGAGCCAAATCTTCAGTTAACGGGGGATCTTCAGTTAACGGGGGATCTTCAGTTAACGGGGGATCTTCAGTTAACGGGGGATCTTCAGTTAACAGGATTGGACCCGAATCCGCCTCCTTTGAAGGCCGGCGGGGGTCAAGACCCTAACGAAATAATAGAACTTTTCCAAACGAACATGATCAGCATAAGCAGTTAAGCCAGCATTTGTGAATAGTCGCGAATTCAATATACATGATTTGTCGAGATTTTTCAGTGTGTGAGCAAACGGAAATGATACCTAGGGATTTGGAAAGAGGTCCATAGTGAAAATACGGCGGCCAGACTGGTTTCTAAATCTAAAAGAGGGACCCGTCTCTGAGAACTGGAAAACGTGCCTGGAGAACGTGCCTGGAGAACGTGCCTGGAGAACGTGACTGGAGAACGTGACTGGAGAAGGTGCCTGCATCAGGAAGTAGAAGCGATCGGAAGGTCAAATCCTAGGCGATCTCAGCGGCCCATTTTTTCTCCCCAAGAATCTGAAGATGGTTAATTTTTAATGTTTTTTTACCCAAATTTTTACTGGTTTTGTTCCCAAATTTTTACTGGTTTTGTTCCCAAAAAGGCGCTCATATTCTTGGAAAAGCTATTGAGAATAAATTAAATTGATGTCCTGGGGCAAATTGATTTACTAATCTATAGTTTAAAGAAATATATATAAATGTTCGATTATATAACCTATACCTGAATCTTACTTACTGTTCTAAGTAAAGAAATGAGCCATGTTGTCGACTTCACAGATGAACGTTTGCACACGGTGGTGCGTCTTGACCTTCTCTATCAATACTGTCTTATCGCATTCTGGTCCTGGCTCTACTTGTAGCCTTAGTTTTCGTCCTGGGTTTCAGTTTGGTCCACGGTTTCGTCCTGGAACTGTTCCTCGGCGTCCTGGTACTCCTCCTGGTTCTCGTCCTGGTTTTGGGCCAGCTCTTGGTCCTGGTTTTGGGCCAGCTCTTGGTCCTGGTTCTGGTTTCTTCCGTACTGACCCTGGCTTCTGATAAAGCTCAGGGCGTAAGGTGAGGCGCCAGCCCGCTTAGCGTATCTGTTGCTTCCGGCCTGGCCGTTGTTTCTGACATGGCTCAGAGCGTATGGTGAGACACCAGCGTCCCGCTTAGCCTTCCAGTACTGGTCGTCGTACTCGTTGTCGTACTGGTCGTACTGGTCGTACTGGTCGTACTGGTCGTCGTACTGGTCCTGGTTTTGGTCCTGGTCCTGGTTTTGCTCTTGGCTCTGGATTCTTCCGTATTGGCCGTTGTTTTTGACATGGCTCTGGGCGTAAAATGGGGTGCCAGCACGCTTAGCGTATCTGTTGCTTCCGTATTGGCCGTTGTTTCTGACATGGCTCAGGGCGTAAGGTGAGACACCAGCGTCCCGCTTAGCGTATCTGTTGCTTCCGTACTGACCGTTGTTTCTGACATGGCTCAGGGCGTATGGTGAGACACCGGCGTCCCGCTTAGCGTATCTGTGGCTTCCGTACTGACCGGTGTTTCTGACATGGCTCAGCGCGTAAGGCGAGCCACCGGCGTCCCGATTAGCCTTCCAGTACTGGTTGTCGTACTCATTATCCTACTGATCGTACTGGTCGTCGTACTGGTCCTGGTTTTGGACCTGGTCCTGGTTTTGCTCTTGGCTCTGGATTCTTCCGTATTGGCCGTTGTTTCTGACATGGCTCAGAGCGTATGGTGAGACACCAGCGTCCCGCTTAGCCTTCCAGTACTGGTTGTCGTACTCATTATCGTACTGATCGTACTGGTCGTCGTACTGGTCGTACTGGTCGTCGTACTGGTCCTGGTTTTGGTCCTGGTCCTGGTTTTGCTCTTGGCTCTGGATTCTTCCGTATTGGCCGTTGTTTTTGACATGGCTCTGGGCGTAAAATGGGGTGCCAGCACGCTTAGCGTATCTGTTGCTTCCGTACTGGCCATTGTTTCTGACATGGCTCAGCGCGTAAGGCGAGACACCGGCATCCCGTTTGTCTGGGAGAACCATTCCATCGGTTTCTGGGACCTGGACGTCCTCAGGAATAGCCACCTCCTTGATAGCATCGGCGTGCAAGTTAGTACCGGCTGGCAAGGCCAAAACAGCGGTAGCAAGGAGGAACAAAGTAGCAGGTTGCATTTTAGTCAGGAGTAGATGATAAGGAGTTGTTAAGGGGAAGGAGTTGTTGTTGAGTGGAATGAAAAAGTAGAGGAGAGGAGGCGGGGGCCAGCCTCTTATATAGACTTCTCAGTGGCTTTGTGGCGTGTTTCATGTTGGGATCGACTCAAGGAGAAAGTGGCGTTTCAAAGCGAGCACGGGGCTTGGCGAGGCTTGGAGGTGGCAGTTTGCAGCCTCAATGCGCAGTTGCGAATGACGAAGAATGCGGATGACAAATGAGACGCGGGCGAAGCCGACGAAGCCGCGAAGCACAAGAAACCGTTAGAAAAAAAAAAAAAAAAAAAGAAAAAAAGAAAAAAAAAAAAATAATCTCGCATCCTCTCCACCTTCACTCCAGTACTTGGGACTCCCCGACTATACTCCGAAACAAGTCAAAAATTTGGTACCCCCCCCCCCCCCCTCCCAAACATGTAGATCTAGTATAGACGATTGGCCAGTGCATGATGTAAGGATCAGCACAATTTTCTTGGTTGTCCAGACGACCTGCATGTGCATTGTGGTACTGCATGTAGCTCGTAATACTGCATATGATTCAAGGTACTGCGAGTGGACTGGGTTATATGCCGGACCACGTCTAGACATTAACCTCCCAATGACGTGTGGTCCTACCCTGAACCCCAAAAAAAGGACATATATTTTAGACTAGATTATGTTTATGAGTCTGGTTTTCAGAGACTCATTTGAGAAATGAGGGGAGAGGCTAAATGAAATCAACCTTCACTCTATGTGCAGGCCGCGCTTTAAAGACCAACCAAAGACAAATCATGCAAATTAAAGTATGTCATACATTTTTCTAACAATAACAGCTCAGCCATTTTGCAGGGTGTAAATCTTGATTTCTGTTTCATACTTGATTCTCGATCTCCTCTAATTCTATTTCTTCAAGTCCCTCTTTTACATTGTTCGCTAATGCGCGTGTGCGTCGCGCAGCATGTAAGGCATGTAAGGCATGTTCTCCCCATAGAAAATGTTGTGTCTGTGACCTTTCTTTATGAGGGCATATCTTCCCATTCCGTGTCCACTAGATTCTTGAAGCCATTAGCATGTGAATATGTTTCTGGAACCGGTAAATCCATTTTCTAGAACCGGTAAATCGTTTTTCTGCACCGCAAATCGTTTCCTGCACCTGTAAATTCTTTCCTGCACTGTAAATTCTTTCCTGCACTGCAAATTCTTTCTGCACCTGTAAATCGTTTCCTGCACCTGTAAATTCTTTCCTGCACAGCAAATCGTTTCCTGCACTGCAAATTCTTTCCTGCACAGCAAATCGTTTCCTGCACATGCACTCCGACTCCTGGAGCGACGTCCAAATCAAACCATATGGGTCCTATCCACCGCAAATGGTCTGATCCAAACCCTGTATCTTTATCTGTATCTGCATCGGCAATGTTTTATTCATTTCAGTAGATAAGATTAAATTTATATATTAAATAAAATGAGGTACCTATATAAATGAAAAAGAACTTAAAAAAGAGTAAAGAGGTTAGTTTCGATGGGGCGTCGATATCAGCGAAAGCATCTGATGTGTCTAATAATAATGGTTTTTATATAAAACAATTTTTTTTTTAATTAAAGTATTTATATAATCGTGTATTACGTACAAGAATTTTATATGGTAAATAGAAAAAGATGTTGCCGTATAACCGTGAGAGGAACCAGACTTTGGTATTCTGGTTCCGGGCCACTACCATCAAGTCCAAGATCTTTTTGAACACTATGGTCAGAATTTATTTATACAGAAAAGTAGGATTTTTGAGTATGAATTTTTAGTATCGCATTGAATATGAATTTTTAGTATCACATTTGAGTGTGGCATTTGAGAATCGCATCTTTTAGTATGGCATTTGAGAATCGCATTAGATTTTCGGAGAATCGCATTTGAGAATCGCATTTGATTTTCGCATTTGAGAATCGCATTTGAGGATCGCATTTGAGAATCGCATTTAAGAATCGCATTTAAGAATTGCGTTGGATTTCAGCATTGCCAGTGTAGCAATTTGCTAGAGTAGCAATTTGCTAGTGTAGCAATTTGCTAGTGTAGAGTAGAGTAGAGTGTAGTAGCTGGGGTGACGACAACGATTGACGTGGAAATCGTCTATTATTACTGGAGCAAATATACATCACTAAATATTTAGAATTACTGGACCTGCGCACGGCTTCTTCCATGCGTATAGTGGAATATGGTGTCCCAAAATCAGCCACATTCCAATAAAAATTCATAAACTTCCGCCAAAATTTGAGTTCTAGGCTAATAATAGATATACCTCGCTCAATTTTGTATAAATCTGTTTTTTGAAATTTGGAATACCGATTTTTTGATCTATTATCGTATACTTTTTCCACAAATTTGTGACCCCATTTCAGTTTTTGGTCCATTTCTTGAATTTAACCGGGTTGATATTTATTTAAAGATTCTGCTCCCAATAAATAATATCTATATGAATATTGGCTTTAATATAAAACGTTTACTCTGTTTATTTACCAAATTTAAACAAATATATTCTATAACACTAAAAAAAAACTAAGTGCCGGACTCCAGAGCACCAGTTCGTTTCTAGGAATCATCAGTTTATGCTATTAGAGTATACGATTTCTAATTTTCAAGTCTCGTCTAAATCTACTAATTCTTACTTTCTAATCTTCCTCAAGTTATAGTATTGATCAGTTATAGTATTGATCAGTTATAGTATTGATCAGTTATAGTATTGATCAGTTATAGTATTGATCAGTTATAGTATTGATCAGTTATAGTATTGATCAGTTATAGTATTGATCAGTTATAGTATTGATCAGTTATAGTATTGATCAGTTATAGTATTGATCAGTTATAGTATTGATCAGTTATAGTATTGATCAGTTATAGTATTGATCAGTTATAGTATTGATCAGTTATAGTATTGATCAGTTATAGTATTGATCAGTTATAGTATTGATCAGTTATAGTATTGATCAGTTATAGTATTGATCAGTTATAGTATTGATCAGTTATAGTATTGATCAGTTATAGTATTGATCAGTTATAGTATTGATCAGTTATAGTATTGATCAGTTATAGTATTGATCAGTTATAGTATTGATCAGTTATAGTATTGATCAGTTATAGTATTGATCAGTTATAGTATTGATCAGTTATAGTATTGATCAGTTATAGTATTGATCAGTTATAGTATTGATCAGTTATAGTATTGATCAGTTATAGTATTGATCAGTTATAGTATTGATCAGTTATAGTATTGATCAGTTATAGTATTGATCAGTTATAGTATTGATCAGTTATAGTATTGATCAGTTATAGTATTGATCAGTTCCAGCGTTTACCAGTTTAGTCCCGATTTCGCTCTAATGCTTTTTTATTACAGTTTGTAGATGTGTTCATCTATTTCTATAGACACGTGGATGCTAATTAATTCGGACCGAACACTCAATCGGTTTGGGGCCTTCGAATTGTGGCTATTCGGTGTACTGGTTGTTTTCCCCTTTAACGAGAGCTTGGATTTCTTCTTACGCGTAAACTTCACCTGCTTCAAGAAGCCGACATCATGACTTCTCCGGTTGTACCACGCGAAAAAGTACATGAAAAGCACTGCCAACATGACGCATGAGGGCATGGTCATGATGATGATGTACTCCTCGTAATCGAGACCTTCCTCGACATCGTAGTCGTCCCCGTACATGGCTTTCATTCTCTGTCTTTCCTATTTTCTTAATATCTTCTTTATATCTTGCGTTGGAATGGTCTCATTCTGGTCTTGGGTCTCACCACGCTCACTTTTCGCACCCACATCCACCAGTGCACTCCACCAGTACACCCTAAGATGCGCTCCACCAGTGCGCTCCACACTGTTACACTCCACACTGTTACACTCCACACTGTTACACTCCACCCTACTGTTGTACTCGTGCAATAACCAGAATCAATTGTGATGGTGAAAATGTGATGATGAAATTAAAAGCATTGGAATTATTGCTTTTGAACGAGGAATTCCTAGTAAGCGTAAGTCATTAACTTGCGTTGATTACGACCCTGCCCTTTGTGCACACCGCCCGTCGCTACTACCGATGAATGGCTTAGTGAGAATTTTGGAGAGATTTATTTAGAGGAGACTCTTTTTAAATTTCAAAGTTATTCAAACTTGGTGATTTAGAGGAAGTAAAAGTCGTAACAAGGTTTCCGTAGGTGAACCTGCGGAAGGATCATTAAGAGATTACGAGCTAGTACGAAAAAAGGATTTGGACCCATTTTTTGGGTCCTGGTTGGACATGAATATGACCAGTACACCCTAAGATTCCATCATGGGTGAGACCAGAACCCTGAGCCACGCTGCACTGGATGCAGTACCATGCAGTACCATGCAGTACCATGCAGCAAGTACACTCTGGAAGAGTAGTTTTTCTGGCCACACACCCGATGAAAATGGGTGAAATTGGATCATCGTAATGTCATCAGTTCCAAGTTTTCATTGTTAAAGTTTGGAGTGGTTTCCATTGCTGGAACCCGAAAAAGAGACCCCAAGCGGACCTGCAGATAAATTATGATCCTGCAGGTAAATACAGTGCGTACATTGCTGCGTGTACTGCACCTAGCCCAGTGTCTTTACTTCTCTACCTTTGATTTCATCCCACAATAGGTTTAAAAAGAGGGTGAATCTTGGATTGCAATCCTAAGAACTCTTTTCACATGCACCTTGCCAAAGATCCTTTTTTTGTGTCAAGTGGGCCACCTCAAAAACCAGTACACCCTAAGATTCGTTTCTGATTGAGAGGTTCGCACCCAGTGAGCCATTCAGTGAGCATTGGTGGACGCACTGAAATCCGCGGTCCCTAATCCCACTCACTCTAAAAAAAAAACAATCGCATCAGAACTAGCCTCTCTTATAGTGACATTATAAGGCTTTACCTTTAAGCTACCAATACTTATCTGAGTCGATATGATTCGAACATATACGTACTATAGGTTTACATATGATTAATGGTCCATTATTTACTTGAGCAATATTCTTTACAGCTATATTATTATTATTATCATTCCCTGTATTAACTGCAGGAGGAACATTATTATTACTGGATAGAAATTTGAATACTAGCTTTTATGAAGTTGCTGGAGGCGGTGACCCTATATTATATGAGCATTTATAAAGGTCTAATTACATTCAATATAATAGAATAAAAGAAGAAATTAAGGAAGACGTTTAACGTAAGTTCTAAAACATTATTAAGCAAATGCTAAATTAAATAAAGTCTTAATATACTGAATATAAATTAATGAATATATAAATTAATGAATATATGTTCAACAACGAGATTGCCTCCAAGCTTGCTGCCATCTCCAAGGAGCTGGACCAGAGCACCAAGACTGCTGAGGATTTTGAGACGCAAACAAAGAATGAAATCACCACTGCCAACAAAGAATACGAGGACAGGGAGAACAAGGCTGTAGAGCAGCATGAAACTGATAAGACCACCTTGCTCAAGAACCACGAGGAATTGGAGGCTACCAAGAAACAGGAGTTGGAGGATGCCAAGACAGGCCAGACCACCACCACCGAAGAAATCGAGTCTTTGCAGAAAACAAAGGTCGAAGTGGATAACAAGAACTCTGAGTTGGCCGATGAGATCGAGAAGTTGTCCAAGGAATTGGCCGAACGCGAGGAGTTCCACGGAACACTTGCTGCAGCGTTGGCTTCCGAGAAAGAGGCCCACGAGAAGAACGAGGCTACCACCAAGGCTTTGAATGAAAATGTGGCAGTGGCTCAAAAGGGCGTGGAAGAGAAGAAGGAATCCAAGTCCAAGTTGGCTGCTGAAGTCGGCTTGTTGAATAAAGGAAGACGTTTAACGTAAGTTATAAAACATTAGTTATTATAGAACAACNATAAAGGAAGACGTTTAACGTAAGTTATAAAACATTAGTTATTATAGAACAACGAGATAAGTGTTCCATCTAACGCGAAAGCTTACGCTAACTTTCATAAGTTTCCAGCTCTAATTCAGAGAATTTCCCTTCCCATTTCGAGATTTCTTCAGCAGAATCCTCTTCTGGGTTGGGGAATTTGACCGTGGGGAAGTCCGGGTCCGGGGTGCTCTGCTGCAGCACACTATGGTACGACATGCCCAAA
>NKZZ01001314.1:0-34259 GCA_002370815.1 Metschnikowia hamakuensis
TGCAAACGGCCTCGACGCCTCCTGTCCCTCTGAAAAAGACCCCGACGTCTCCTGTCACTCTGAAGAAGACTAAGTCTATTGTTACTAAATCTACTCCGGCTACCACATGCACTGAGTCGACATGCACGCCTCATTCATGCACTGAGTCGACATGCACGCCTCATTCATGCGTTGATTCGACATGCACGCCTCATGATAGTGTTCCAACCCCTTCAGTAAAGGTTGAGACTGCGGAAGAGCCAAAGACTAAAGAATTGACGAAGGCTACAGAAGAGACGAAGACTACTGAAATGACGAAGGTTACAGAACAGGAAAAGACTCCAGAAAAAACAGTGATTCCAGAGGAGCCAAAAGCTATCGAAGAGCCAAAGACACCTGTACAGCCCGAACCGGAAGCTCCCAAGGTTCAAATGAATCCCGGAGAGCCCCAAACGCCAGAAAAACACGAGGCTCCGGAACCACCTAAGGCTCCTGAACCACCAAAGACTCCAGAACAGCCAGTTCCTGAGACACCAAAGACTCCAGAACAGCCAGTTCCTGAGACACCAAAGACTCCAGAACAGCCAGTTCCTGAGACACCAGAGGCTCCTGAACCACCAAAGACTCCAGAACAGCCAGTTCCTGAGACACCAAAGACTCCAGAACAGCCAGTTCCTGAGACACCAGAGGCTCCTAAGACACCAGAGGCTCCTGAACCACCAAAGACTCCAGAACCGCCAGTTCCTGAGACACCAAAGACTCCAGAACAGCCAGTTCCTGAGACACCAAAGACTCCAGAACAGCCAGTTCCTGAGACACCTAAGGCTCCTGAGGCTTTAAAGGTCCCTGAACAACCTGAGGCTCCTAAGACACCAAAGACTCCAAAACAGCCAGTTCCTAAGACAACCCCAGAGACGTTTTCCAGCATTAGCAATGGAACAGCCTCGGTGGTTCCCGAATTCAACGCGGCACGCCGGAACGTTGCTGGAATTTTACCTATTCTCATCGCCTTGTTGGTCTTGGTCGTTTAAACAGCAGATTTTTCTTGTTTGATTTCAATACTGATAAAAGATGCTGGCATGAACATCGATTTCATAGCTTCTCACTTAAAAAAATCATTTTTTTACACAAGGAGCCCAATCCTTTGTAGCCCACCACTCGATCCTATAGTAGCTATAAAACAAATAGAGACGGAGATAAAGAGTTAGATAAAGAGAGATGTAGACAGTTGGAGATGGACATGGAGATGGAGATGGAGGGGAGATTACGGTAGACTATGTGCAGGTGCATACAGCAGTGCACGAGCGAAGGGTAGCTTACTAGCCAACCCTTGGACCGAGCTGGCTAAAACTGAAGTTGTATCATTGGAAAGATGGTAACAAGCTGCATTTAAAATCTGGACTTGATGCAGTAGCTGGTTGTCGAGATACCTTACCCCCAGCCGACCTGCACATAGAAAGTATCCTGCAGATCCCCCTCTAACGTGCATCAGACATAACAAGGACATCCCCAAAGTTCAAGCACTAACAATCCAGTATATTATAATTCCAGTATATACAACATCACTGAAGCTATCACAAGGGATTTATTACTTTCCAACGAGACATCCATGCCGGATTAGGAAGGTGTCAGTATTTGAAAATGCGCAACCGGTTATGAGCCCTGGTTTCTACAGAGTGACAGACCTTTAAATTATCCCCCATTGTCCGATTTCAATTCAGTCAAAACTTTATTTGACTTTGAAGATCTCACTCATCTAGAAATATGCTTCAATTTTCAGTTTTATAGGTACAGCATCCACATATTTCGTATAGTGATCAACAAATGTTAAGAAAATACTCGAATTGTCACGTGTGTTCACTCCTATTGGTCCAAATGACTCCACAAGTATCACTAGTAAGGGGTGAGTAGCTATAGAATAAAAAAACAAATAGATAAAAATGTTTTAATAAATGGATGGAAATATGGGTTCTGGTGGTGGCACCTGCATACAAGCGCGTGGTGGTCGTGGTGGTGGTGGTGGTTTTGATGGTCACGTGCCAGGGTGCGCACCCATGAAAAACCATCACCTCTTCACCTCAAACTCCGTCTTTCCCACCCCCACAATGTCGTCCCCCCAAAGAGAAGGTTTCAGTGCCCCCGCCTCCATCTCCCACGCCGCACACGGCCACATCACCTCCAAGTCCTTGGGCGTCAAGTACAACTGTGCGCAGTGTGGCGCCAGTTTTTCCTTGGGCAAAAGCGATGCCATCCGTTGTAAGGAATGCGGCCACCGGGTCATTTACAAGGCCCGCACCCGCAGAATGGTGCAGTTCGAAGCCCGTTAGTGGTTTGGAATCATGTGAATTGTTGTGCTTGTCGTTTGGGCAGTGCTTGTCGACAGGACACGTTGAAGACGGTGTATAATAGAATCAAGAATCAGGCTTGCATGGACCAGAGGGTAATGTATGAGAAAATATGAAATGTGAACGGTGAAGAAAGGAAAAGTGGTTTGTGAAAGGTGAAGAAAGGAAAATGGTTTAGTGATCTTCAGGGCGTTGTACTGGTGTTGGACTGGTGATGTGGAGTGAGCCCTGCACATGGCCCCAATAGTGATTCCCACTGAATGTACCGGATAGAATGAATGGTGAGGGTCAGTATGATCGGATAAGTGGTGTCATGAGGACTAGTACTCCAGTTTCAGTGTACTCAGTATCATGTGACTCCAGTATCATGTGACTCTAGGATGCTTGAACTCTTATCAACAGACTATCCGCCAAAAGCAGGTCATTATAACGCCATCGAGTTTAAGAACATCTAATAATATATCTATAAAATACTGTACAGAATAAACTACAATACTCAAAACAGTTTAGACACACACCAGAATACAAAGAATCAAAGTGGCCACTAGAGTGCCTCGCTGACTAAAGGCCAGAGGTCAATTTAGTAATAATCTCAACTTATGAACTAACCAACGGGACAAGGTTCAAAAAAAAATAACATGGCTTCCTGCATACAGTGCAGAATACAGTACTTTTACACTATGCACTAATTTGTATAGAGATAGAAATGGAGGGGATTCATGGGCCTCGTAATCCTGAAAATCAAGCACGTTTCTAGGCAATGCTTTCAAACGTATCGTGATGTTTTTAGTGTATTAAGCTCACAACTAGTCCTCATTATATGCCCTACTCCCTGATTATATGCCCTACTCCCTGATTATATGCCGTATGGACCAGAGTTCATTCATTTGATTCCCTTCAGTCTCCGTCTTGGGGTCCTTTTTGGGCAATTATAATTATATTTAGGGAATCTCTTTTGGTATTTTGGGTCCACCAGTGAAGCCTCGTCTTTATATGCACACTAACGGCCCTGTTGTCCTGTACATACCACCACATAAATAGTATAGACCCTAAGTATATAATATATAAATATTATAAGATCTATAATAGCATACAATAGACACTCTGGACACTTTAAACATATTTATATACAAGAAGATAATTATAAAATGAAATAATGGCATAGAATTTAAATGATGTCAAAGATCATGTCTAAATCCAATTTATAATAGATATACGATATAAAGTTTAGGAGATGTTATTGTTAGAACTTAACAGGTTTTAGGACTGTATAATGGTAAAGTTGCATCAATTCGTAGATTCGTAACTGTATTATACCTTTAGAGAAAATCCTCAGAAAATTCAACTCAGAAAATTCAACTACTTCGGCGAACCTGTTAACTTTCCTGCCCGAAAGATGCACCCAGGTCGTCCAGGCAACATCGCTAGTGTATTGCCGGGCTCCAGGTATTCGGGGAATACTCCTGGCAGAGACGTCTCAGTAGTCAAGGGAACTTGACCACTATTCCTAGTTGTTAGGAGCTATAGAGACTAGATACTCGATCCTAGCACTCATAAAAATATTCCTAACAGTTATATTCATCATTGTTAACCTATAATGGATAATGGGTCTAATAACATTCCCTAATTTGGATTTATATTACCTTAAGATATTGGTGAACCTAAATCTCTAATTATAGTTTCTCTACCAAAAAATAATATAACAGTTATTGTAGATAAAAATAAGATGGAAGAATATTCGGATAAAAAGAATTAAAAAAAGAAAGAAGATGAAAATTGTGTCAATGAGTATAGTTTACTCTTTTAAAGTAATGATTTGGGATCGATTCCCAATGATTTATTTTCAAACCAACTTTGAAACGTTCCTGAAACATCTCTAGAAACAATAAATATCATGGGTATAAGATATATCGAAATACATATATTACAAGGCTTAAATAATATAGATATAGATATATAGGGACCTGACACACCAGTACTTTACCTGACTAGTGAATTCAAAACACTGGCACTTGTATACACACCTGCCATCACTTGCTAATTTTTCCGGCCGTATTTGGGTCATTTATAAAGAAATAGCAATTGTATAAGAGAGAGAGAGAGAAGGAAAAGAAGATAAATGTGTAGGAAGTGGATAGTAGTCGAAGAGTTTACCATGAGGTGAAAGACGGTTTAGGAAAAAAGAATAAGACATGCCCTAGTCCTTATAGTCCTTGAAATTTCTGAAGTAGTCCTGAAAGAAACCTCAAGATCTCAAAACTATACCTTCTAATGATAGTAAGTATAATAGTGATACCTGACTGGAGTAATAAATAGAATTATTGGATACATGGTTTCGGTCTTGTATGCAGTAACAAGGCATATTATTACAGGTGGATTATGGTTAGTGGGTTTACTGCTTACTGTTTTAGTAGAATGTTTGCCTAATCTGTACTCAACCTTTTGTCTAATCTGTCCTCAAAATTTTGTCTAATCTGTACTCAACATTTTGTCTAATCTGTACTCAACATTTTGTCTAATCTGTACTCAACCTTTTGTCTAATCTGTCCTCAAAATTTTGTCTCATCTGTACTCAACCATTTGTCTAATCTGTCCTCAACATTTTGTCTAATTTGTACTCAGAAATGTTTGTCTAATTGGTTAGTTTATAAGTTGGAACTATTACGAAATTGGGTTCGAACACTCTATTCAGCGTGGCACTTTCTTGCCACGTCAATTATTTCTATTCGGTTTTGTCGGTAAACTAATCCTAGGAAATCGCTGTTTCCTCTTCTTAACTGAGCTGGTTCCATTTAAGCATACTACGTCTGTTTCTTGATTAAATAGAGCTTATTGGGCCGTTTTTTCAAAAGAAAAGCAGTTATTTTAGAGAAATCGGGAGTTAGACGAATTGAAGTTAGAGAAATTGGAGTTAGAGAAATTGGAGTTAGAGAAATTGGAGTTAGAGAAATTGGAGTTAGAGAAATCGGAGTTAGAGAAATTGGAGTTAGAGAAGCAGAATATGTCTTTATTCTAGAGAATAGTCATGCAACAGCACAGGCTTTATTCATACCCATTCACGCTCCATAGTGGATGCAGCAAGGATACCCAAAGAAGAAAGATATGAGAAGCAATCCATTTAATTTATAATCCTTCGAAATAGTTGATTGAAAACCATAAAAATTAATCCTTACCCAAGGCATATAACAAAATCCACTCTAAACTTCCATAAACAACTCTCGACATACTCTCAACTTAAATACTGTGTATAGGTCCTGGAAGACCAAGTAGAGATTGAGCTTTCAAGGTCATAAATAGTGTTGTCTAGAAATCAGATATGGTGTTCTCTAAATGTAATAAATAGTTCTCTCTAAATATCATGAATAGTGTTCTCTAAATTTAACAAATAGTTCTCTCTAAATATCATGAATAGAGTTCTTCGAATATTTCCGAAATATCATAAATAAGATTTTCTAAGTATCCTAAATAGAGTTTTTTAAATATCACAACTAGAGTTCTCTAAATATCATTAATTGAAGTTCTCTAAACTTCTTAGATTGGTGCTCTCTAAATATTGAAAAGTAGTGTTCTCTAAAGATTCTAAATATCATAAATAGTGTTTTCTAAAATTTATAGATAATGTTCTCTAACATCATAAATTGGTTTTGTCTAAGTATCATAAATTGGTCTTGTGGGGTGTACGGGTCTATCTATTTCCTAACATCATAGTCAGTGTTTTCTAGATATCATTGTCAGTGTTTTTGAATAATTATAAATTAATCTTTTCAAAAGATCTCAAATTAGAGTTCTCTCAAATTCATAATTAGCGATCTATATTTTGCATCTTCACGACAATGTCCAAAAGACTGGCAGAGGTGCCTCCAGATCATGAAGCCCAGAAGAGCTTAGAAACGGATTTTTCTAAGGAGAAGGTCTTCACGTTTTTAAACAAAAAGCTCTTTGAGGACTCGTTCCACAACTCATTGCAAAATGACATCTCCAAGAGCTTGCCTTATAAATGGGGAACCGTCACTGAGCTCATGGACGACACATTATTACGGAACGTCCGTACAGAGGTTCTTAACGAGATTGCATTCTCGAAAAAGAAAACAGACATTTATAACGTCTACCAATCAGGCGACTTGGCCAACTTGTCTGGCTTAGACTGGCATGACTTATCTCGCTTACCTTCGCCTTACAAGCTAAGAGCTGCCATCTACTCGGAACAGTTCAGAGACTTCATATCCAAGGTAACGGGGGTGTGGCAAATTGAGTGGCTTGAAAACTGATATGTCTATTGATACCTATACCAAAGGGTGTTATTTGTTGACCCATGACGATGTGATTGGCTTATGTGTTACCAGATCCCTCGGTAGTGATAGCCAGTAAGGACCGGGGGGCCAGCTGGGCCTCTTCGCTAAGTAATTGTAGTATTACAGCATTAAAGAGCCACACTTTAGATCTCTAAATATCATGAATATTGTTCTGTAAATATTAGAAATTTGTATTTCAAAAAAGCTATAAATTAGATTTCCTAAATCATCAATTGGAGTTCTCTAAACATCATTAATTAGATTTCCTAAACATCATAAATAGTGTTGTCTAAGTATCATTAATCATATTTCCTAAAGATCATAAATAGAGTTCTGTAAATGTCATAAATAGTGTTTTTATGAAAATTATTAGTCAGTGTTGTCTGAATATCATTAATAGTGTTCTCTAGATATCATAAAAAGTGTTTTTTAATAATTATAAATTAGTCTTGTCAAAAGATCTTAAATCAAAGTTCTCTAAATCATAAATAGTGTTCTCTAAATATCATAAATTAGTTTTGTCTAAGTATCATAAATTGGTATTGTGGGGTGTACGGGTCTATCTATTTCCTAACAACATAAATAGTGTTTTTAAAAATCATAAATCAGATTTCTGAATATCATAAATAGTGTTCTCTAAATATCACAAATTGGTATTGTTAAACTAGATTTCCTAAATATCATATATTCAATTACCTAAATGTCAAAAATAAAGTTCTCTAGAAATCATAACCAGTGTTTTTTTTAAAAATTATAAATTAGTCTTGTCTAAATATCATAAATTAAATTTCCTAAACATCAGACATTAGATTTCCTAAACATCACAATTTAGATTTGCTAACTATCATGAGTATTGTTCTCTAAACATCATAAATAGAGTTCTCTAAGTGTCATAAATAGTGTTTTTTTATGAAAATTATTAGTCAGTGTTCTCTCAATATCATAAGTAGTGTTCTCTATAAATCAAAATTTAGTGTTCTCTAAACATCATAAATTAGATTCCCAAATATCATTAATAGTGTTCTCTAAATATCAATGATTCGAGTTCTCCAATTATTGTGAATTAGCGTTCTCTAAATATCATAAATATCATAAATAAGGATTTCATAAATATCATAAATTGGTTTTTCTAAATATATAAATAGTTTTCTTCAGAAATCATAAATCGTATATTCTAAAGAATAAATAAGATGTCATAAGTATCATTAATAGTGTTCTCTAAATGTCATATACTTAATTTCCTACATTTCCTAAATAGTTTTCTTTGAACATCATGATTAAGCATTCCTAAATATCATGGTTTAGACTCCCTAAATATCATAAACTAGATTTTTAAATATCATAAATAGCGGTTTTTGAGAATTATAAATAGTATTCTCATAAATAGTATTTTCTAAATATCATACGCTGATTCTTATTCTACAGGAAACCTCATTAGCTTCAGGTGGCTCATCGATAACTTTAGCTTTCGTAGCAATAAGAGGTTATATTCAATTACACCCTTTTCATTTAGTAAGCCCGTCTCCTTGACCTTTATATACTTCTTTTGTTTTAATGAATTTAGCTTTAACTATTGGTTTAACTTATAATTATCTTATATGTATTAAGATGTTGTAGCTGAAAGTAATATTTAGGTGATGATACTAAAGCCGTTAAAAACGGATTAACACAAGGCTTTTTTTTTTATTATTAGTGAAATTTTAATATTTGCTTCACTATATTTTACTATGGAAATTGGTATGTCTTGACCACCTATTGATTTAGAAGCTATATCACCAAGTGAATTACCTTTATTAAATACTATCATTTTATTAGCATCTGGTGTTAGTTTTATTGTTACATTCCAAATTTTTCAATTCTTGTTTTCTTCATTTACTATATCTGATGGTGTATATGGTTCAACATTTTATTCATTAACAGGTTTACATTCTTTCATATGAAAAGTATAGCTATAATGTTAATGGTATGTGTATGAAGAATATATGATTTTACTAATGTATTTATAGAAATGACAGTTATATATTTACATGTATTAGATATATTATGATTAAAAAATAGTATTATTCTAGATACCTATAAATACAGGGGAATTAATAATAATAAGATATATTTATGATATAATATAATGTATAGTAGAATATAATAATCATCACGTAATCCTTCACTTCGTTGCTTATTCTCACCATTCTTCACCACTTGTCTTAAATACTCATACTATCATTTTCTGGTTTCCTAGTAAATCTACCAAACTAAAAAAAAAAAGTGCCATGTAGTCAATAGTGGTCACTGCCTGGAAAAGTGTAGCGGTCTGTGCAGTCTGCAGCATTCTCTGGTGGTCTGTGGTGGTCTGTGGTGGTTTGTGGAGTATTCCTGTATATAACTTTATACATCGATTAATGGCCGGTTTCTATAGACAATAAACGAATACTATAAATTCATACATTCACTTACCAGTACACCTGTCATATGCTTTGGTACTATGCACCATACACGTTGATTGGTGGGCACCTTTGACCCTCGGATTGACCCTCGGATTGACCCTCGGATAACCTGCCACAGACCAAATCATGTCTCTCAAATAGCTTGCCGAAATCTCCGGAATTCCAACTTTCTAAATAGCCCAAGGCTGGCCTTACACCGTCATATTACTGTATTGTTCATGCCCTTAGTACTCCAGTATAGGGCTCCAGTCCAGAACCTAGTCCAGAACCTAGCCCAGAATCTAGCCCAGAATTTACTCCAAAATCTAGTCCCAAACCTAGTCAGAATTCTGGTACTCTGGGAGCTCGTAAATTTTGTCTCCATGAAATGTTGTCGTTTTTCCTTTATTTTCCTTCTTTTTTCCGGTAAAATCGGGCGTTTGAGGAACCATTGCCGAAGCTTTTAAAGGCACCACTTGACGTAATTAAATTTCAATTAATTAGGAATGGTAACGTACTAAATATACCAAACACTATACTTCACTAAGAATCTGGGGTGATCTTTTGTCTTGACTTTTGTCTAGTCTCTGTTTCTGTCTTCTGTCTACTTCTGTCTTGTCTCTGTATCTGTTTAAACTTCTTTGGAGGACAAAGACTCCATCACAACCTTTTTTTGTCAAATCTGACAATAAATTTAATACAATTGACTTTTTGTGGTGCAGTTAAAATGATTTGTGTGTGATTTTTGAAAGTGTTTTTTGTATGAGATTTGACCCACCACGAAAATATCAAAAGTAGAAGTCAAATTCATTTTTTTTTTTAGGAAATCACCCCGTTTCAGTCTCTATTAAATTTTAATCAATTCATGACTTAGATGGTTTGCCTTTTGTTTGTAGAATTAGTAAGTATTGGAAACGTGAATTGAGCCGGTATATGCAGGATACACACGAATTCCCAAACTTGACGTACTAACTCACAAGAGCTTACTATTTTACCGTTCTTCTTATTGATTCAAACTTAAATTCATGATGCCATGGTCATCAGATTAAAAGTTATGATGCTATGGGGGTACGAGTTAATATTGATGGCCGGACTCTATATGCAGGATTACCCGAAAACAGGACCGTTCCCCCCACTTATACCCGCAAATTCCCAATAACTCGCTCTGCTCCATGTGTAAAATCATCGTCAACTGTATACACCACCCCATTCTGTATATAGCGTTTTGTTGTTTACCCGTGCTACATTTTACACTATACAGTACACATTCCCAGCCGAAACAAGACAGCATTACAAGAAGAAACACCACTCGTTATCTGCAGTCTCATCAAGTGTTTAAAATTTTTGTTTCATATGTTTCCATCGTTTTGTTGAACTGTTTATTTGTTGTGATACACCACAATGTCTCTATATGCAGGACTAAAGCTACTAGCCTACATCCACATTTCCTAGAGTAGACAGCAAATTCCCGATGGTAATGCTTAACGGTGGCCTCTGGTCTTCATGATGATTTATTATTACATGATGTACAAAACAATATTAGGGCCCCGATAATTAATGGGCTTTCAATGTCAACGCCAATCCTTTGTCTCTTCCCCAATCTTTTCTGAATTCTTGTCTGAACTCGACTCTGAATTCAACGCTTTTCAATGATTTCCTCTTCACTTAAAAATTTTCTTGAGCTTGGCCATGAATCCCGATTTCTTCTTCTCCTTGACCTTCTTATCCTTTGCGCCGGCCTTCTTGTTCTTCTTGTCAAGACCAAGGGTGGCCTCTGGAATGTCTGCTTCCTCTGCCAACTCACGGGCCTCAGACTCCGTGGGCTGGATCTGCTCCACACTCACCGGTTCGTTCTCAGCCGCAATGATCTTCTTCTCGATGGCATCGACGTCGTCCCCACCTTGCGTGATGATGATCTCCTCCGTGACTGTGTTTTCATGCACAGGAGATGCTTCTACCTCCTTGGCACCCAATGGCTTGATTGGGGCGGCCAAAACACTCTCCGGGGTGTCTTGAACCTTCTTAATATCTCCATCAGCCTTCTTTTGCTCGGGCTCAATAGGCTGCGTGATGGCAGGCTCAATAGCACGCACGGGCTGCTCTTCACGCGAGATGCCCCTGGCCACGGCATTGGCCGATTGGTCCTTGGCTTCGCCGGCTCCAATGACTCCCACAACCGTAGGGTCAAGGGTGTTTTGGCTTTCCTCGGTATAGGCGGATTTTGGAACCTCGGAGTCCAGGATCGACTTTGACACTGGCACTGGGGCAAGAGCCTCTGGATGTTCCTTTTCCAATTCGTCACTTGAAACTTCGGGTGTGCCGCCAACAGTTGGAACAACGTTGGCTTGGTGCACAGCCATCATACTTGGGTTCACAGACGTATTATCACTCAAAGATTTAAATTCGCTTTCGTCAACTGAATGTTCTGCGTTATCAACATCTGGAACAATAGCATTTCTGGAAATTTCTGAAACATCTGCTTCTTTATCTTCAACGGGAGCAGACTCCGATTGCTCAAGTGGAGCAACCTCGGAGATAATGGTGTTCTCAATGATTTGCGTGGGGGCAACAACAACCACTTCTGGATGGCTAGCGGTGGTTTCCTTTTCAGAAACTGATTTGTCCTCAGGAACCGTCTCTTCAGTCTCAGGAGTGGCTGGAACCTCGGACTTTTCCTCAACTGCTGGAGTCTCGATAACAGACTTGGACTTAGAAACTGGGGCCTCGGCAACTGGCTCAACGGCAGCTGGCTCTTCGGCCTTTTCCATGACAGCAGGAACTGGAACCACAGACTCATGAACAGTCTTCTCTGCTCCCACACCAGTTTCCTTGGGCTCATCAGCCTCAGGCTCAGGTGTTTCTGCTTCAGGCTCAGGCGAAACAGATGTCGACTCGCTTCCTGCACCAGCCAGACCCAATTTGCCAGCAACAGCCTTTTGCTTTTTTCTGGCCTTGTACTGGATCTTCTTCAACTTCTTCTTCTGCTTCTTCTTTTCTGCAGGGGACAATTTGCGAGAGTCAACGTCTTCGATCTTCTCAAAAGCAGCCAAAGTTTCCTTGTCTTGGGGAATGAAGATTCCTGCCTCGCCCAAAGTTTGCTGTTTTACCTCTTCTTTAGGCATAACTGTCGTGCTGAGCTCAGGACCCGAAGCACCAGAGGCAGCACCAGAAGAACCGGTTGCAGCAACCAAGCCCCCAGCTTCAGGGATCTTGGAGCCATTGGTGGTAAGGCTTAAGTCCGCAGTGCTCAAGAAATTGTTCTCGAAACCGTTAGAATCGTTTTGCTTCTTTTGGTCATTGCTGGTGAGCCATTCTCCATCCACCACGTATTTGTAGTAGGTGTCCTTTTTTTTCAAAGGCACGGTGATTTCAAACGAGCCATCGCTTTGTTTGACCAAAGGAAGGCTTTGGGTCCACGAGTCAAATGAACCCGTGACAATGACCTCTTGTGGTCCTGCTGGCCTAAAAGTTAGTATGAATGTGAATTGACGGAACGGAGTAAACGGAATCAGATAGTAGACAGGAAAGACATTGAAAGGATAAGCTAAAGCCGAAGATGGAAGGACTTGAAAGGATCTTGGAAGTAAAACTGAAGCTGAAATAGAGCTAAGATTGACGTAGAGTTGAAATGTCTCGAGATGAGGACCAGAAAATCCCGTTATAGTCCCTAACCTTTAGACAAAGCACCAATTCCAATTCGTTTAAGATCAATTCAATTCATTTCAACCCTAGCCAAGCAATTACCAGCCCAGCCCCAGTCCATTCCACTTGTAGCAATCATGGCTTGTCGTCAGCCCAGATTCCAGATTCCAGATTCCAGTGAGCCAGTAAGCACTAAGCCAGTAAACACTAAAGGAGTAAACACTTAACCAGTACATCTAGAAGCCTAGTAATCTGTGTTGGGGTTTGGACTGCTTTTGTCGTCTAGTCTGAGTCTGGCCCACCTCGTCTAGTAAACCTTGCTATCCTGTATCCCTGCAGTCTAATCGAGGTCCAGTCAGCCAATGCTAGACTAGTTATACGCTGAACAGACCTCTGTCCAAAGGGGACAATTGCAGGTCTCATTGGCCCATTGCAGGCCAAAATGGCCCAGTTCAGGCCCAAATTAGCCCACTCCAGCCCCAATGACTTCCAGAGGTTTGCCACTTGGAGCTAAGTTGGGAAGCAGAGACGGCAGAAGGACGGGAAAAACAGGAGAGAGATGAGAAAAAACGGCGCTTTCGCGTGAGGTACATACCACTTGAACGTATAGGAAGATGACATAATAGCAAAAGAGTGATGGTTTCAACCTGGTGTAGCGGTGTTTAGGGTGGGGAATTTAGAACACGAGGAGTGCGGGATCTGCATATAAAACAACCTGCGGCTGGCTCAACACGTGAGGCGCAGTATATACAGTACCAAACTCTTTTTACTCACCCAGCGGTGTTTTTTTTGTTTTTTTTTGGCTCACCCAGCATCCTTTGTTCCAGCGGACTGCATAGAAAAAAACAAACCTAATTGTGTAGATTCCGACGAAGATCCCAGAATTTTTTAAAGAAAAGTCACGTTTAAAGTTGCTCATTTTAGAGAAGAGAATATTTGAAATTGTTCAGATTTAAGTTTCCAACCGTTTCAAAAGAGATATTCACGGATTTATCCTTTTGGGCCCTGGGCTTATATGCAGGACAATGAGCTCCACCGACCACCAAATGTAGACCCAGGTTTCTGCTGCTTTTGACTATAAATCTTTTCTTTTATTGAATGATAGAGAAGTAGACGAATAAAGGAGTTGTGCGGAGGACAGACAGACCTGTAAATGATTTAGACAGACAGAAAGACAGAAAGACAGAAAGACAGAAAGATTAGACAGAAAGACAGAAAGATTAGACAGAAAGACAGAAAGATTAGACAGACTAGACAGAAAGTCAGAATACACTCAGTCCCTAATCTGGCTCGACTTCAAGGTCATTTTTTTCCTGACAAATTCCGTCACTTGGTATTATCCTCTCAGAATAATTGGCCTTAAGGTTATAAAGTCACCGTCCATTTTTCTGGCCTGGCTAAAACCCAAGCTTATGCCATTGGACTTAGTTGCCCAGACTCTCTTGCTTTCCAGGCCCAACGGATCGGAGGAAGAAATTCTTATAGGGTTTTGGAAGCAAAAACTCTTATAGGGATTTTGCTTGGTTTTGACCAGCATTGCATAGCCCAAGTTGTCCAAGCCCAAGTTGTCAAGCAACCGTTTCTGCTTGCCAGGAATCCTGTATTCAATGGATCTTTTTGGTGGAGTTCAATGGATCTTTTTGGTGGAG
Source organism: Metschnikowia hamakuensis (assembly GCA_002370815.1). Lineage (NCBI taxonomy): Eukaryota > Fungi > Ascomycota > Pichiomycetes > Serinales > Metschnikowiaceae > Metschnikowia > Metschnikowia hamakuensis. The sequence goes on from NKZZ01001314.1 coordinate 14,328, forward strand.
TTCAATGGATCTTTTTGGTGGAGTTCAATGGATCTTTTCGGTAGAATCCGGTCTAGTCCAAACCACTAAGGAGAATGGGCAAGAGAATAAGTGCATGAGTGGAGGCCACCACCACCAAGGAAAACCACATGCGGAAATAATAAACCTCGAAGATCTTGGACCGAGTGAAGTAGAGCACAGACACTCCAATCAACTTGGTCATGGTGATGCCACCCAAAACAGAGCCACCGATGTTTTCAAGTGCCCGAAGCGTAGGTTGCACTTTTTTGGGATTTTGGGTCAGATTTGGGGTCAGATTTGGGGTCTGGCTCTGATTCCGGCCCTGATTCTGGCCCTGGTTTTGACCCACACTTTGCCCTTCAACTTGGTCCAAGTAGCCCTTGCAAATGTGCACTGTAAACTCCACGGCTAGCCCAAGACAAATCACCAAATTAACCAAACTGACTGCATTGAGGGATATACCCCATAAGGCCATCACGCCGCCAATATTGACCACCGCCGAAATAACCACAATGGTCATGATCGTCGCTACCTTCACCAGACCCATGAACAAGGCACTAATAAGCCACACCAACACGAAAGCTGCGGTCACGAGCCCCGCCGTCTGCCTCACTATATGCACATACTGAACGAAAAACACATAAAATGGCAGAAATGCAAACACCTCCGTACCGTCCAAAGCATCCTTGATCTCGTCCACGATTCGAAGCGCATTCTGGTAAGCCACAATAAAGTCTTGTCCAGTTCTTAAAGGCTGGTGGTTTGTGCGGAGATAAGAGCTCAAGATTTGCGTCTCGTTCCAATGCACCGATGTGGAATATGGCGCTTTTCCTCCCAAGGGACAAGGATCGCTGGGTTCAGAGATCCATTGCTTGAAAAAGGCCATGAACTCGTCTCCTTCGGGAAACCCTTCCATCAGGATGTTATATGGAGGACTATGGTGGGAGTAGCAGGGCTCACACTGTCTAGGCAGAGCATAAGGGGAGCAAAATTCCCGGCTGAAAACAGAAGTTTCCAAGCCACTTCCTGTTTCGGCCACTTGGTTTCCCTTTTCGATTCGGAACCGGCAACACTGGTCCAAATCCGGGTTCAACCACCCCAAAAAGTCATCGAGCCAGTTGGATGCAGGCTCTGCAATCAGCGAAACACCACTTCTCTTATACTCCTGCTCCAAGATATTGGCCATGGAAAACTCCTGGCAGCTCGAAAATTTGCCACAGAGTTTCTGCTGGTTTTCCCGTTTGGTCACGTCCAAATCCGTGGTAACAAAAAAAACCGGAGGCCCCACGTTCAAATACTCATACACTGACCGGAAATAATGCACCAAGTACGATTTTTCTGGAAGTGCCTGGGTCTGGTCCAAACCCAAAGACACATAGGGAAGAAGACTTAGCGAAGTTCCCAACATGACGGTGAACACCACCAAAAACAGCCTCTTGACACGTGCCTGCATGAGCCAAGGGCCAAAGTAGCGTCCAACCACCATGGACAAGTCGTAGCGAAAATAGGCCTTTTCCGCCACCACGCCCGATTTTTTCCAGAAAAAAACGTCCCATCTGTCCTCGTCCATCCGCTTCTGGTCTAGTGCAAGAAGCGCAACAAAAAGCGTCATCTGAAGCACATAATTCATGGCAATGGCCCCGGCTGAAAAGAGGGCAAAGTTGCGGACTGCTGGCATCTTGACACTGGAGGCTAGTAAGAACATGCAAAATTGGAGCAAAAAGCTCATCAAGCACGAAGGCCCAATTCGTGCCATGGCCCTGGATATCCGATGTGGAACTTCCACTACGTCTCCTTCTCCATCTTCGCTTTGACGTTCCACCTCGTGCACTATCAAGAACACATTGTCCACACCCACAGCAAGCACCAAAAACGGAATCACCTCTGCTATGATTAACGTGGACTTGATTCCCAAATAAGCACAGATTCCTCCGGCTGCAAATACTGCTAGCAAAATGATGGCTATTCCGGCCAAACCAAGAAAAAACCTGGTAAAAGAGAACATGTTGAATCCGAGAGTTCTGGGGATCTTTCCTCCAAGAGCCAAGGATGCATATAAGAACATGGCCAAATAGGAAAACACCACGATTTTCACATCTGTATTGGTGGACTGGTTGAGCTCCTCCTCTAGAGACCGTTCGGTACTGTATGCAATGGCCAAATGGGGCATTTCGGCTTCGAGATTTTGGATCCACCGCAAAAGCGCCTCTTCATACTCGAGAACTTGCTCGGTATACACGCTGTTTTGGGAATCACTTTGGAGAAGCAATGTCACCACGAACGCACGTGATTCCACGGCATTATCATCGGAAAATAGCACGTTTTTCTTTAACGGTTGCTGGAAAGTCGGCAAACAATTGACGGGCGACTCTGTGCACTCCGTGACCCGGGCTCTCCACGATTCTTCCAGGAGGTACTGGATATTTCCTTGGAAATACTGGGCAAAAGACTGAATGGCACATGTTTCTCCCATGGGTTTGAAGCAAAACGTATCGAGAGATACGCTGACGTTTCGGGAATTTTCCAAGCCGTAGAGCTCCTTCTCCTTTTCAAACCACCATTGGATCGTGTCCCAGCTCAAAACACTGGATTTGTCTTTGTTCAGAATAATCAACTGCTCGATCCGGAACCATTCACCAAAACTATCCTCGAAATACTGCTTGTTTTTGAGTGCAGGTTCATCTTGACTGACCCATAATTTGACTGGGTCGGTTTCCCATTGCAATTTTGTAAGCCCGGAGGTGCACAACAGAGCCAAAAGAAGCGAAATGACAATGGTTTTAAGTGGATTGGATGCACACACAAAAGAGACGGAACCAAGGGTTTTTTCCACCAGTTCTCTGAGTCTGTGCAGGACGCCACGGGTATAAAAGGTCATTTTGGGGAGAAAAGAGGCTGGAACTTCATATTGAGAAATCAATTCGTTGAGTTCCGCATCAAAATCGGGGTCATTTTCAGTAAAGTCATTTTCAGCAAAGTTGGAGTCGATGGATCTCGAGCCAGTAGAGTGGTTTTCTTGAAAAGAAAGCTGGGGATTTTCGGTTGAATTGGAGAGAGTTTCTCCATTTTCCCCACTCTGCCAAATTCTTTCCAAAAACTCAAAATCATTTCGTTTCCTCCAAAGAACGTGCAAAAGACCATATGCAGTCAACAAATTCAACCACACAATTAAAATTGCAAATGAAAAACATGGCATGCCCAAGAGCAGACAATGGGCCCGGAAATCCCGGAACTCTTCAAGTGCAGGACACGACACTGGACAATCGGAACATGCACATTTATAAGTGTCGTCGTCACATGGCTTAGGAGAGCCCTGCATACACGCGTAGCCATCGGGCAGGTCATAAGCAAAATCAATCTGGAACGGAGAACCCCCCAACAAAGGTTTCTCGTCGCCCAAAAACTTTAAAAATTGCTGGTAATTGCGGGCGCCTCCGCCAATCAAGTCCATGGCATAGCCATTGGTGGCTGCAAACTTTATGTTCTTGCACAGATCATAAAAGCCTTGTGCATAGTCTTTTTCCGTATACACAGAGATCCGAGAAACAATATCCTTGCCCGTATCCTTGGCCACATTAGTCTCGGTGACATTCACAAACAGAGCCTGGTCGGGGGAGCACGTGAACCGACAGAAGAAGTCGTAGAAGTTCTTGCGGCATGCAGGACACGACGAGATCAAAGCATCCACACGTTTAAGGTTCTCCTCTAGCGTCAAGAGCTGGTCGTGCGAGCAACAAACGCCTTGGGACGGGTCAAGGTCGCCACACACCCGTTTCAAAATCAGCACCGACTCCAGCGACGGTTTCTGGGCCCCAGAAGTTACGCCACACGGCAATTCCGCCCCAAACACACTTTTTCGCCCGCACGTGCCGTACATGGCACACATGGCCCATACCTGCGGTACCCAGAGCAAAAGATACAAAGCAAGCATGGCGAGTAATTCTGGACTTTCCCCCGGGCCAACTGGAGATTCGGGGATGTAAGTGTATAAGTTGATTCCTGGCTATAAACTAAGATTGAATTAGTTTAGTGGTGGTTTTGGTTTGAGGATTTGGTGGTTGTGGTTTGGAGATTTGGTTTGTAGGAGTGGCTGGTTTTGGTTTGGGGATTTGGAGGTTTGCTGAATAGTAGTAGTGTGGAGTAGTGTGAGTGCGGATTTAGATAAGCCCAGAAAGTGCGGTGCTCAGAGGACTGTGTGGAGTAGAGTTTTTTTGGTGTGAATAGGTGCGGTTTTTTTGGTGCGGTTTTTTGGTGTGAATAGGTGAGGTGTACGGGTGTAAACACCACCAGTTTAAATCATAATGTTCATACATAGAAATGATCTTGACTCTCTGATTTTGGTCATGGTTAGTCTTTTGTATTGATATTGCTTGGTATAGTGGTTTCTTTTCCATTTCCGAGGGGACCATCCCTTCATTCCGAGGGTCCCAGTGGCAGTTCCGGGGCTTATATCCAGTTCCGACCTATTGACTCAGCTCGTTTCATCCTCCTCACAAAAAATTATTTTCCATAATACTTTATATCATTGGAATCTCCAGATTTTCGCCAAAAGTATGCTATCGCCTGAAAATCTTAATGTTGTTTGCATTGAGTGCTACGAGCAGTAGACCCAGGTCACGTGCTTTCCAAGGGTTTCCGAGGGTCTGATTCACGCACCCAATATATGTATGTATATATGCTTATTCCTAGCTATAAACTCACCATAAATTTGGGCGGAGAAAACTGATTGTCAGCGAAAAACCCCGTAAGGGTGCGGAGGCACTGGTGTTTCATCTTTTTTTTTTTTAATAAATAAAGGTTTTTTGTGTAATGTAATTTTCTAAATGATCGTTCCGCACGTTCACGTGGGGAAACTTTGCTACGACTTTTCCTTTCTCCAAATCACCAAGTTTAAATAACTTTGAAATTTAAAAAGAGTCGTCTCTAAATAAATGTTTCCAAAATTTCCACTAAGCTCTTCATCGGTAGTAACGACGGGCGGCGTGTATAAAGGGCAATATTTGATTATATTTCCTAGGTAAGTGCTTATATGCAGGATTAACTGCTTATACACAGGACTAACCACCTATATGCAGGACCACCCACTGCTTCAATATTAATCATCCTTTTCTTAGGACACCATCTTTTATCGATAATTCTAATGATTTTAATGAACCACAATTTTGCCCATATTTATATAAAAAATCTTCTTGAGGAGTTAAGTATACCAAAAATTTCAAGAAAACACCCATAAAAAGCCACTAAATCCCAATTCTTCACGCAACAATTGTCCAATCCCGTTACATAATCAGTGTTCAAATACTGTAATAATTTCGGACCAGAGGCAGTCAATTTTTGGTTTGGTGTATTTGAATCTTGACTCGAAAATATTACCAGAAAATCCTCCGATGAAAGTCAAATACCAAATGTGCTCTAGAAGAGATAAACAATCTATTTCTGCAGTGCAAGCCGTTCTTTTTCCAACTTCTCCAATTCCTCAAAAAGAGAAGGCACATGGATCACCACACCGGAGCCCCACCAAGTTGACCCAGTTTGGGTTGACGAGGCCAGAAGAACGCTTGTGAAAGTCTTACTTTGTCTTGTACTACTCTTACAATTATACATTTCACTGAAGACTCCACTCTACTCTACTCTCTACTAATACATTTATACTACTCTAATCTCTACATTCTTCTCATCTGGATGGTCAAAGGCCCAGCAAGACGTCGCACCTTTCTCCCACTTCGTCCATGTCGTCTAAGGCTTCCCATAAACTTTCAGTCTCCCATTTTTTCAGCTTCTCCACCTACCTCATTTTTCCTTTTTAACGGCTCAAATATCGGAAAAGTATCCAATACTAGTTGGTCCAGAGATTTACTAGCTGGTCCAAAGATTTACTAGCTGGTCCAAAGATTTACTAGTTGGTCCAGAGATTTACTAGTTGGTCCAGAGATTCACTAGTTGGTCCAGAGATTTATACTTGATACAGTACCATTCTGAGAAAGAAAAGCTGAGAGGCAAGTCTAAGGCCAGAGCTTGGGTGAAGTTTTGGTGAAGGTTTCTTTAAGTCTGGTTGAAGTTTTGGTGAAGTTTGGGCCAGAAATAGGGTGTGGAAATTACAATAGGAAGGACTGTGGGAGTGATACAAGTCTTCGTGAATTCTGAATGGACTTTTTGCAGCAAATCAAGGAGTCCACTTTACTCTACTCTCTCCTATTATATTTATACTACTATACTCTGGATATTTCAAAACAAGTGTGTCCTATTTTGGCCTCGACCTCAGACTCCTGTCCAACTGTCATCTGTCACTTTGTCGTTTCTCCGCTTAATTGTCCATTGCCACAATATCTTGCCAGAATCCACTTCCAGGAGAAGTACTTTAGGTGGGAGAAGTCCGACGGCTTAAGGTGTCTGGTTTTCCTCATCAATGATTCTTCAAAAATCAATTGGACAGGACTGCCTTGTTGTATATATATAAATCTGCAAGATGTTGGCTATGTGCAGGTCAGCTTGGGGTCAGGTTCTCGCTTGTCTGGGAACAGCAGCCATTCCAAATTTGGTGAGTATCATTTTAAACATTTTTGCATTCATCATGTAAAGTTTTAGCCATTTTCATCCCGTGTGTGGTCAGAACAATATCCTTCCCTCGTGCACTGCTGCTTGCTCTGGCATATAGTCACATGCTCATCTACATACGTCCAAATCCTTGTATTTTAACGACATCTTAAAAAAAAAAATCATATCCATATAAGTTTTTATGTCCAGATTTTCAGGAACATTTCACTTCCGTTTACCACTTCATCTATATTTCCCGTCTTTATATTTCTCAATCCTTTCTTGAACATTGTATATAAGTGCAGCTCATTTTATGCTATTTTATCGTTACATCATTAATTTAAATCCCCCCGTCACCCAGAAATAAAACAATCAAAGGCTAGAAAAAGAGAATAATGTAAGCAAGTTATTAAAGCAATTTATGTAAAGTATACAATCCATGTAAACTAGGCCAATTAGCATATTATTGGGCAACCTACAATTCATAATATAATAGAACCAAGTATTTTTGGGACTCACAGATGGAGATTCTGGTACCTTCTGTACGCTTTTTCCTTCACTCTACAATCTGACACCTTTTTTGCGTTTTTTGCGCTTCAGAAAAGCCATCGCTCTTATTAGTTAGCATAACATAAAAGCCCTTCATTGGTTCGTTAACAACATACTCAATGTATATCATTTCAGATATGCCGGTAGTATTAATTTCGTCGCTTATAATACTAAGCGTATTGCTCTTTAAAAAAAAATCAGATTTTTTAATCATTCTGCCAACCCACATATATCCATTAACTCTGCTGGATATGTAGCTGAAAGAAGACCTGGTGCTAAAGTCGTTTAACCAGTTTCTAAGACTGGAAACTGAATCCAATCCAATTTTTTTACTCTGCTCATTTTTGTCACCTCGATTATAGCCAAAAAAGAAAACATTTAAAGCTACTTGAGACGGGACAGAACTGCAGACGCTGTTGCCAGATGTAATTGAAAGTTTGCTAGGTGAATTTCTTCCCTTAAAAGCAGAAAATGTATTAATTATACTGATTAACAAGACAAACACAACTTTCATTTTTATATAAATTCTCAATTCACTTTATAATTTATAATTTTGAAATATTTTAAAGCAAAATCTTTTTTCAAGCTAAACTATTACAAAAATTAATTCTACTTTTTTCCCATCCACTTAACATATGGCTTAGGAAATCTTTCAGATCTATTAAAATACCATCCTTTTTAGGCCCATATCATCTTTTTGATAATTTAGCCTCTATAAATGAAAGAATCCTATCTTTGCCTGAAGTCCTTAACGAGTATAACGCGTTTTTTAGGTCCAAATCTCGATTTTTAAGTCCCACTTTGTTAATTCCAGTTCTTTCAAGTCCCAATTTTTTAAGTCCAGTTTTTCCAAGTCCCAATTTTTTAAGTCCAGTTTTTTCAAGTCCAAATGAAAAAAAAAATCCTAGGGCCTTTCGCTTATGCGATCCAGTCCCAGGAAATTCATGGCTATGACCAATCGGATTTGTCTACTGCACCAGCTCCAAATATTGATACAGTAAGTTTCGGGAAAAGACATTCTGGAAATAAAAATTACCTTAATTTCTATTTATTTGAATTCTACTACAGAAACTATTTCATGCCGTTCAGAAGGTCCTGTATATATCCATACTAGGTAGTAATACATTTTAGTGTAGTGTTCTGTAAGGTGGGATTTTATGCAGGAGGTCAAGAAGGTGTAATGAATTTCTCCGACTCATTTGGTTCAGAATGTTTTTCTCTGAGATTCTCGTGGTATTTTAGACAATAAAGTGTCTTGGTTTATTACTTCTGGAGTTTTTTTAGGGGAACGTACTACTTGTTCAGATCACGTGGCTTGATCTTAGGGTGTAGTATTTCATGTACAACTTTATTCTGTTTATTTGAATTCTATTATTTGAATTCTTTGCCTTATAATCTATTTTTTTGCATTTTTTGGCCTTGCTTTTTGGCCTTGATTCTATTTTTTTCTGGAAAAAATTGTGTTGGGTGCAAATTCCCGGAACCGAAAGTGACTTTAAATGCTCAAGGAAAAGTGATCTATTCAAATTTTTATTCATACTGAGTCTACGTTAAAAAAGAGATCGCTTTTTATTGGACCACTGAGAGTTGTGATGATATGGCAATCTAGCACTTTCATTATGACCCCAAAAAAACGGGGAAATTCGGCTCGGGATTCCTGGAAATCATGGATCAAATGGAAAAGTATCCGAATCATTACTTTGGATTTATGTCCGATAATTTTCAAGGGGGAAAATCAAATGGGTTGGGATGTGTACAGGAATTATCAATGGACAAGCAGTGACGACAATTCCATGACCATTGTTGAAGAGTGCGTGACTGGGCAAGGAAGTTTCAGGTGCAAAGATGGATTTGGTCACTTTTCCATAAAAACTTATCCACTTCCCGGACAGTAAATTTCCGGGACTGTTCTGGAGAACTCTTCAAACGGTTCCAAAAAAAAAAAAAAAAAATTTGTAGGGCCTAAAAATCATCATAAAATCTCCCGATTCCGTTAATTATCCTAAAGAGTCTCCTGTTACCCGGAGTTGTCACCATGGATCTCCTTAGTCCATTAATCTGCACAATGGCTCGATCTTCTGATCCCACGGGGTAATCCGGACGGATCTCCTGATCCCATGAATTCATCACAATGGAACTCCTTGAAAGTATGAGTCACCACAATAAATCTCCTACTCCGGGAACCTAATATTTAAGGAAATTCTTAAGCCGTTCTTCCTTAAAATAATAGTATTTTTTTTAGGATTATTCCAATTTTTTTCTCTCCCCGAAACCATCACTTACCATGAAAACAAGCCATTTTCTCTTCGCCTCAATCTTGGCCACTACTGCATGTGCAAGACCCGTCAAAACATGGGCTTTTTTTGCCAAAATAGGAGATAAACTCTTGCCTCTTAGTCGCTATGCTTTGCCCGAAACTAGTCCCGGAGTCAATGCCTTTACTCATGGAGGCGATTTCGAACCTGCTGAATTTTCGTTCAGACATGGCTACGCTTTCAGCACCAACCAATACTTTGATGAATTTGTGGGGATTTCCAAAAACAGGTTTAGCGTGGGAGCTCCCATTAAAGCAACCAAATTGGAGCTTGATGATAAAAATAGGGTCTTAAATTCAATCTACTACTCGTGCCCCAACGACCAGGATGTGCATATAATTACCGATAAAAAAGTCTCTGAATATTGTACCAAGGTGGAGATTTACTTTTTAAAGTATGATAGTACAACCACGCCGGCCAAGCTAAATTCGCTGAAAGAAGATCTTGTTTCTAACCCGATTTCCCGGAACTTGCCGTACGTCTTCCTTGCAAGAGTCAACGCGACGAATATCCCACTCGGGGCCCGTACCTATACGAATAATGACGCCAATTATAGTGTCATGTGTTACGGAGAAGGTATTGACCACCAGGTGGAGTTTGACTTGGCAGGCACCGGGGCTGTGAGCAGAGATACGACCAATGGAGGGTACGTTGGAATCTTCGGGCAGTCTCTTTCGTTCGGTCCGGAGATCCCCGAAACGGACTTGAGGGTGGATGAAGATGGCAGGGTCCGTAATGCACACTACTTTTCGTGCTTGATCATCCGAGGCATGCGGGCCATTACCACCGATATGATTTCGAATGACTGTTTTGGGGTGGCCATCTATCTCTTGCAGGAAGCCATAGATGATGGGAAGATTTTGGTAAAGGGACTTTTCTCGGAGAACAAAAAGGCTTTGGAAAGTGGGGTTCCAGAAAAGACGGCTTTGAAAAGTAGGGTTCCAGAGAAAGTGGCTTTGGAAAATAGGGTCCCAGAGAAAATGGCCTCAGAAAACAGGGTCCCAGAAAACAAGTTCCCAGAGAACAAGGCGAATTTAAGGACTTTACCAGTATAGGTACATCCACCGAGGTCCTTTGCATCAAGAGAAAAAATTTTTTTCAGTTTAGTACGGAGATCAAGAATTGTTTGTATATGTGTTGGAGTGAATGTCTCAATGTTAAGTGATTTGGATAACTGTGAAACCTCGTGGATTAATTAGTTCACGTCAATATACCTCCACAATATGAATCTGAAAGGAAATACGTTTTAGTGACTGGGCTAAAAAGTACAAAGGATTTTTCTTGGAATTTTTCTGAATATCTAGATTTTTCTGGATATGAAAATGAGTATTCTGGAGAAAAGCGGGCCCTTATGAAAGTGGAGATTTGTTCCTATTGCAATCATGATGTAACTTTGGATTGGTTAAATTCAAGAAAGAATAATTTAAGAAAAGAAGATTAAGAAATGAAAAATCCAGGCCTGAATTGAAAAGAAACATGGTGTTTTTGTATGTTCCTAATGGGTGGTCTTGACGATTTGGTCCAGTCAAGTTCTTGTTACTATGTTATGTCGTGTTATCAAAAAAGATGTGGTTATACTGTAGCTATCCCGTCACTTCTTTTTTTACTGTTTTTTTCCTGATCAAAGGACTTGTGTTTTGATTAAATAGGCCAAGAAACCAAGGCTCACTTAATGCGGGTCCAACAGGACTTGGCCTTATTTTTTCAATATTCATGGCCTATTCCTGCAAAGATTTACTCAAAGGTAGATTCATTAAAACACAACTATAAGTGTTTTCCAGGAACATTTTCTTATGAAATTCGTTAATAATTTCGATACATAGCCAACTTTTAGCTGCGAAAAAAGCCTATATGCAGTACCTAAACAAGTAATTATCTTAACCTTTAGAGTATTAGCTCATTATGACTTCGGAAAAAATTGATTCAGCATTGATTCATAATTTAAATAAAGATGATATATTGGATATATTAATATACAGTTCTGAATAGTTTTTATGATTCCATTTTTAATAATTCCTAATGATTCTTATTAACTCCTAATGACTCTTAAAACCACCTAAGAATTCTTAATAATTCGTAATATTTTTAATAATTCTTTTCTTAATAATTCTTGGTAGACCCCTCAAAATTCTTAATAAATTCAATGATTCTTTTCTGAATAATTCTAGTTAAACTCCTAAGATTTCTTAAATATTGCTCATACTAGTCCTAGTAATTCTTAATAATTCTTAATAAATGCTCATACTCCTCCTAATTCTTTATATTTTTTTTTGATTCTTTTCTTAATAATTTTTGATAAACCCCTAAGAATTCCTAAATATTGCTCATACCACCCTTTAGAATTCTTAATAATTGGTAATAATTCATAATAATTCTTAGTAAAAGCTCATACTACTCTTAAGATTTCTTCTTTTCTTGGTAATAATACTTAATAAATGTTTCTAGTCCTCTTAATAATTCTTAATAATTCGTTTTTGATGATCCTTTTCTTAATAATTCTTGATAACCTCCTAATAATTTTTAATAAATGCTCATACTCCTTTTAATGATTCTTAATGATTCTTTATAATTCGTAATAATTCTTAATGATTCGTAATAATTCTTAATAATTCATAATATTTCTTAGTGAATGCTCTTAATAGTCTTAATAATTCTTAATGATACTTAATAATTTTGAGCAGTTAAATCAATAGTTAAAGCTAAATTCATTGAACGAAAGAAGTATATAGAGGTCAAGGAGATGGGTTTACTAAATGAAAAGGGTGTAATTGAATATAATTTACGATGTATAACATCAGGGATAATATATATTTATTAAGTACATGGTATTATTTATTTTAACATTTAAATAACTAAAGTAATTTAAACTTTATAAGAGATAAATAATATTTAAATATTGGCAACAGTTATAACTTATCTATTATCGGCTATACCCTTTATAGGAAATGATATTGTACCGTTTATCTTATTTCCATTATATGTATACTTAATAATAAGTTTAATTAAGAATTTTAATGAAGAATCATTTATGGCTTCAATATTAAAGAAAATGAATTAGAAATATAAGGAAGAGTATCCTACTAAAATATATTCATACATATAGGTAAGATAGATAAATAAGATAATGAGTTATAGACTAAATCTGATTTGAGCTAGGTTTATATATGTTCGAATCATATCGATAACCAAGATTTAATAATCCACTATATGCTAATATAGTTTTAATATTCACTAGAAATAACGTATATATTCAATATATTAAGTCTTTATTTACTTTAGCATTTGCTTAATAATTCGTAATAATTCTTTATAATACTGAACAATTCTTTCTTAACAACTCTTGAGAAATCTTTAAATCTTCATAAATTTGCATAAATTCTCATACTACTCCTTAGAATTTTTCATAATTGGTAATAATTACATTATTAATAATTCTTGATAAATCTTACTAATTCTCAATAATTCTTATTCCTTCATAATTCCTTTCTTAGTGATTCTGATTTTATATTTACTAATAATTCTATTTTTAATAACTCCCAGTTTTTCTTAATAAATGCTCAAATTATTCTTATTAATTCTTGATGTTTCGTAATAATTGCTCATTTTACTCTTAATAATTCTTAATATTTCGTAATAATTGCTCATCTTACCCTTAATAATTCTTGAGAAATCGTTTAAAAATTATTTCCTTGATAATTCATATTCCTTTATAATTCCTTTCTCAAGTTTAATCCTAGTAATTCTTAATAACTCCTAATAATTCTTAATGACTCCCAGTTTTTCTTAATAAATGCTCAAATTATTCTTATTAATTCTTGATGTTTCGTAATAATTGCTCATTTTACTCTTAATAATTCTTACTAATTCTTACTAATTCTTGATAAGTCTTAAGAATTGCTCATTTTATTCTTTTTTTATAATTCTTAATAAATCCTTTAAAATTATATTGTTAATAATTCGTAATAATTCTTAATAATTCTTAATAAATGCTCATACTCCTCCTAATTCTTTATAATTTTAATGATTTTTTTCTTAATATTTCTTGATAATTCACAATAATTCCTAATAAATGCTCATACTACTCCTTAGATTCTTTCTTTTCTTGGTAATAATTCTTAATAATTCTTAATAAATGCTCATACTACTCCTAAGAATTCTTAATAATTCACAATAATTCTTAAGAAATGCTCATACTACTCTTTATAATTCTTAATGATTCTTAATAATTCGTAATAATACCGAACAATTCTTTCTTAACAACTCTTGAGAAATCTTTAAATCTTAATAACTGGGAAGGATATATGTACGTAGCTGAACGTTGCCTTGCACATCGGGGGGTGATGACTACAGAACCTTTCATTTCATGAAAAATTATTTGATGAAAAATCATTTCATGGAAATGACGAAGGAGGTTCAGCTCTTCGTTATACTAAATAGTAAAGTATATAATTATCTGCGGACTCAGGAAATTGTGGCACTAGATATTTATAGCTAGACGATGGTCATAGAATTAGGCTAGAGGAGAATGCTCTCTATAAGCTCTATACATAAACTGCTTTATCTTGTTCTATACATAAACTGCTTTATCTTGTTCTATACTAAACTGCTTTATCTTGTTCTATACCTGAACCACTCGCTAGTTCCCTCTCCTCTCTATACACTCTCTATAAATGTACTGCTCTTTGTACAGCTCTTTGTACAGCTCTTTATACTGCTCTTTATACTGAGTTCTATACTGAGAGCAATACTGAGCTCTATACTGAGCTCCTTACTGAGAACTATACACTCTCTATACATAAACTACTTTTCATCTACGAGTCTCTATACTGTGGTGTATATAATGCTCTCTTTCTGGCCGAAATAATGCGCCAAAGTTCAAGAAGACATACTCAAAGGAGCAAAAAATACCACTCTTTATAATTCTTAATAAATCCTTCAAAATTATATATTAATAAATCTTAATAATTCTATTCTTAATATTTCCTAATGATTCTTAAAAAGTCCCAGTTTTTCTTAATCAATGCTCACATCATTCTTGGAAATCTTATTAATTCTCCATAATTCCAAGAATTATTCCGTTCTTAATGCGTTTGATCCTAGTAATTCTTAATATTTCCTAATATTTCTTAATGAGTCCCAGTTTCTCTTAATAAATGCTCTTTTTACTCTTACCAATTCTTGATGTTTCGTAAATTAATGTACAATTTGTAGTTCGTTTCCAGGCAAGAATAGTAAAGCAAGCTAAGTCATTGAATATCATGGACGGCAGAGAAATGTCAATGAAATAAATATTGAAGGCTGATTTCAAGTAAAGCGCAAACTCTTCCAATGTGAGCTAAATTTTAAGAAGTTCTTTTTTGCTCCAAGTCGCCATTCCCGTAGCCAGAATCTGTTGGAGGTAACTCAAACTCAGCAATTTTCAAGAACCAAAATGGATTTTTCGGGACAATTTCTTTTATATTCGTAGGGGGAAAAAAAGTCATTCTTCCGTCCTCTCCTTCTGAAATTTGATTGGCTAATCTCATATTTCATGGTCCCAAGGCCATTTCCGTGCTTTATGACTAGCCCGATGTTCAACTTATATTTTCCCGGAACTAGCCAGTTTGAGTTATGGTAGGAGAGTAAATAAATTCGATTTCTCTCCACGTAATGGTTGTATACATAATTTGTAAGGTCATCAATTTTGTAGTTGGAATATTCGCCAAAGAATCTTTTGTTCCTGAACAATGAGAAGATATACTTCCATGAATCTTTGATGTCTTCACCGTCTAGAATATTCTTTATTATAGGCTCTTCAATTTCCAGTAAGTCTTTAAGCTTCAATCTCGTTCTTCTCATAATAACTCCATTCTTAATAATCCTAAGAATTCCGAATAAATCCTTACTCACTCAATTCTTGATCAATTCTCTTTGTCTCTATTACCAGGTATCTTCATTATAACATGATGTTTGGACCTCTGACGCGAATCGATTTCTTGTCATTGTCTCACACTTCTTTCTTTCTCTCCTATTCCGGATATACGTCCTCCTGTATAGTTCTATCTATCCATATATTTGACTTTCTGCCTTTTTGTCAATTTGTCTATCCTGTATAGTATACTAGTAGTGTATAGCAGTACATATTCAGCTGCCTCCACACTATAACCCTAGATGTAGTAGTAGATAAACTTTTGGTTAGTACCTGAAAAGTGAAGATAAATCAATAAAATGTGTTGATCCCTTCCTTTCTCATTTGATATAACAATATTTTTACCATCTTTAATGTTCAACTATAGTTTTCCATCAGAAAGCTTGTCAACATTATTACATTCATAGTTGAGGTAAAATAATGGTTATAGCACATAAAACATCAAGTGCAGGAGTGTTTTAACCAGCACCATCTGATGTCAATTATTCAATTATTCAATTAGTCAATGAGTCAATTAGTCAATTAGTCAATTAGTCAATTAGTCAATTAGTCAATTAGTCAATTAGTCAATTAGTCAATTAGTCAATTAGTCAATTAGTCAATTTTTCAATTAGTCAATTAGTCACTTTTTCAATTAGTCAGTTTATCAATTAGTCAATTCATTGAGTTAAGTCAATCTTTGCAGCACGGGGCATGGTCGGCCGTTGTTTCTGCATAAATCAAGAACTAAATCAAGAACAGAGCACGTTTTCAGGCCAGAATTTTCGCGGGGGTTGCCTTTGTATTTATACTTTTGGGCTTTGCGCAATCTGCGTTTGTGCTTGCATTTGCAGCTGCATATGCATCCGCCCGTGTTTCAGGATTTGCCACCCGATTCTCTATAAAGCGTGCGGTATCTGCACTTGGTTTGTGTGAGTTTTTTTGGTAATACGTCCTCCTGGCTTTGTGGACTTTTGATGAAGACACGTTATCTTTGTCTCATTGACGTTATCTGGGCGCTGTGTCGGAGGTTTCGATGATTTACCGGAATTTTAGTGAATAGTCAATAGTCAATAGTCAATAGTCAATTTTTTGATTTGTCAATTTGTCAGTTTGTCAATTTGTCAATTTGTTGAATTTTGGTTGATCGACTTTTTTTTGGGGGATTTATCATGGTCTGGTGGCCAGGGCGCGTGGGGGTTCCTGCAGTACTGCAGCACTGCGAGCATCTCCACCACTACTCATCCTCATGCTTTTAGCTCTTTCTGGCAATCTCGCCTCCGGCAAATCCGAGGTCACAAGGTACTTGACGTTCCAGGGGTTTCAGCTCATTACCTTTTCCGAGGGTGCTGAAAGTCAGTCAAAGGAAGGCACCCGGGGGGAATTGGACGGTCACCCTCGGAAAGGGTCCTCTGATCTAGAAAACCTCTCTTCGGAATCCCCTCTGAACCTGGAATACCCTCTGAACCTGGACTCAGATGTCCGGCACTTTGACTCGTTCCAGGAGCTCTTAGACACCGTCACGTGCCACTGGCGGCGCCATTTCGTCATGCACATCCACCACATGGAGTTCCTCTCTGCCCTCCAAAAACGGCCTTTTTTCCTCCACCTTTCCATCGATGCCCCCCTGAACCTACGCTACCAGCGACACCTCCTCAAAAACCCTGAAAGCGCCATGTCGTGGGCCGACTTTGTGGCGCGTTCCGACGATATCCTCTACAATGCCCACGACCCGTTGATCGAGATCAATAACCAGGCCCATATCAAGGTCATCAATACTACGGCAAGCATCAAGAGCTTGTATGTGAAATTGAGTGAGTTGGACTTGCTCAACCCCTCGAGGCTCCGGCCCACGTGGGACTCCTACTTCATGCGCTTGGCCGATTTGGCTGCTCTTCGCTCCAATTGCATGAAGCGCCGCGTGGGGTGTGTGCTAGTCAAGGCCAATCGGGTGGTTGCTACGGGCTATAATGGTACGCCCCGGAACTTGACTAATTGCAACGAGGGTGGGTGTCCACGGTGCAACCAGGGCCACGGCAGCGGGGCGGCACTCTCCACGTGCTTGTGTCTCCATGCGGAGGAAAATGCTCTTTTGGAGGCGGGCCGTGACCGTATCGAGGGTGACCTCTCCATCCTCTACTGCAACACGTGCCCGTGTTTGACGTGCTCCATTAAGATCGTGCAGAGTGGCATCCGGGAGGTGGTGTATGCTCAGAGCTACTCCATGGACGAACACTCACATAAGGTCATGTCGGAGGCGGGCATCGTGCTCCGCCAGTACGTGCATCCAAAGGACGAGATATTTGTATAACCGTGTTCAGGTACTAGAGAGTGGTACTCCAGCGGTTTAAGAACTATGTATTATCAATAGGTATGACTGGTGAGTGATGGTACTAGAACTAGTAGGTATTGCCTAAAGCGGAAGTAATTGTTCCGAATGCGGAACCTGCAGCGTACCACTTCGAAAGATGGATCCGGTCTCCCCAAATCGAGTTTCGGGTATGCCCAATCAGGTTTGGAGCTGTTTCACTTGCATGGTTGAATGCAGTACCACCTCAATCCAGAACCGATTGTTCCAAATCCGGTGCGACTTGCAGATATTTAACTTCAACCCTATTTAAAGTGAATTTAAATCTTTACTGATTATGTAATTCACGAGAAGAGGTCTCGTAGTTTAAATAGGGTAGTATGTATTAGTACGAGACAGGATTAGATCTCCCTGAATTCGTAAGGTCCATCTTTCTCCACACAGTCAATGTTCAACGTCTCCAACACCTCTTTGTCTACAGCCAACAGGGCCTCGATGACGTCACCAGGCACGACCTCGCCAACACCCTTAGGAGTCCCCGTCAAAATCACGTCTCCCTTTTGCAACGTCATGATCGACGACATGTGCACCAAGATGTCGCGGATGGAGAAGAGCATTAAGTTAGTTTTGTCGTGTTGTTTCACGTGACCGTTGATTTTTAAAGTCAAGTCCACATTATAAGGATCGGGGATCTTGCTTTTAGGGATAAACTCCGAAACGGGCAAAAACGTATCGAACCCTTTGCCAATGGTCCACGGAAGCCCTTTCTTCTTGGCCTCGTCCTGCACATTGCGCGCGGTCATATCGATCGCCAACGAGTACCCGTCAATAGCATCCAAGGCGTCCTGGTTTGAAAAAGACGATGGCAAATTCTTCAAGTCTTGGTTAAGCACCACCGCAAGCTCAACCTCATGGTGCACCACTACACCACGGGGGACCAAGAAGGGGCCGGCCCGGGGTTTCAAGACCGACGACTGGGGCTTCAAGAAGAAGAATGGGGTTCGTGGCGTGGAGTTGTTGAGCTCCTTAATGTGGGCTGCGTAATTGCGCCCAATGCACAAGATCTTTCTGGCCTGGTCAATGTAATTGGTCATGAAAAAGTAGGGAGGAAAGGAGGGGTGGGAAGGGTACTTTTTATAGTTTTTGGTGATGTGGGGTACGCGATATATGTATGCGTGCGAGCATATGTGCAGGATGCCATTATATGCACTCCAATCTAAACCTCACCTTAAAACTTACGCTAAATCACGCAAAAAAAAGGAGCGGAGATATGGGAAAAAACGGGAGTCAAAAAGTGGAGAGTAGAGATTCTATACTATATAAAGAGATTTAATAAAATAAAGAGGTTTACGCTCAATTGGGTACTTAGTATTATGTGGTGGCTGGTGGTGGTGGGTTGGAAACAAGTTGTATGCGAATCCGCGCTCGGGCCCGAAACCACGTACTAATTGCATATTCATTTGCAATCACCGCAGAAATCGCAATAATATCATTATTTTTTTTTTCAAAATTCCATGGCTTTGGTTTTTTTCGATTTTTACCAAAATAAAAAAAAAACATTATTAGCTTTAGTACCAGTTTTAGTATAAATAGAAATAGACGTTTTTGGGTCAAACCCACTTTAATGCGAATTGGAAAATGCGCTATATCCATTGGTTAAAAGAGGCCATCTACAGCTGTACCATTTTTTTTTCTTTTTTTTTTTCTTTATTTTATTTTATTTGTATTTTATTTTTATTTCTAAACCCATTGGCTTTCCTTTTTTTTATTCATTTCAGTAGATTAGGTGATTTCTTTTTTAGTAAAATGGGTACTTTAATCTCTCCAATTCGAGATTCAAGAGGCTTTTCTTGATAACCCAAGGGTTATAGATAGAGGAGCAGATCTTCTCAAAGATATTTCCCCAGGTCGATCTAAGTTTTTTTTTTTTGTTTTTTTGTCATAATGGAGGCATTCGTGCGACGAATGAAAACATTAAGCCTATTTCTGAACTCTATTATCTCGGCATCATCGATTGCTTGACAAATTATAGTTTCAAGAAACGATTAGAGACCATGTGGAGCAGTATCAATTACTTAAGAAGTACAATCTCGGCCATACCTTGCAAGTGAATATGGCGATAGACTCGATAAATTCATCAAGGAGGGAATTACAAACGAAAAGGTCAAAACTGCCTTAACATTATCTCTGGTTACATAGTTCACGACATATTTACCACACGCAGCCATCAATAGTCTTTAGCCTATTGCCTGGCTAATTTCAATCCATGACCGTTTCTTTTCTGTGTCATGGTAAGTCCAATACTGTCCATAGTAATTCCAATACTGTCCATAGTAATT